>VYXC01004063.1:239149-365526 GCA_013397175.1 Platysteira castanea
AAAGAGCGAAACAAACCCCACCCCACAATAAACCAACATTCCATGACGGGAAACTTTACAGAGGAGGTCTAATAAGGCTGGAAATAACCATGACTTAATAAGCACAAGTGGGGATTTAGGCACTTCTTCTCCCTTCCTGGTGTCTGAAACGAAGTGGGAGGACTAGTAAATCGCCATGCACGGATTCAGAGTGGACATTTCTCACATTTCAGGACAGAAAAGATAATTTGAAACATCCTTCCCTGTAAGGCCAGCGCAGGGAGACTGCGACTCCGCGGCCACGGAAGTTTGCGTGCTCATGGAATGGCCACAGCTGAGCCTTGAGGCCTTGACCCCTCGCTCTGAGGGGGATGGCGGGGGAGCTCCCAACCCTTCGGCACCCCCCTCCCGGCCCTGCCGCCCCTTTCCCGGCCGGAGAGCGGGTTCCGGCTCAGCCTGAGGGCGTCACTTCCCGGGGCGGAGCGGGGCGGCTCCGGTAGGTGCCGGGAATGGCGGGCAGCGGCCGGGAATGGCGGGGAGTGGCGGCTTTTCCCGTGCCCTCATCCCCTCAGTGCCCGCCCCGGGCTGAGGCGGCGGAGCGAGAGCGGGGCTGGGGCCGCCCGGGCGCCGCGGGGAGGCCTCAGCTCCTCCAGTTTATTTCTAAATGTTCTTGTGTCTGAACTCCCTATCAGCCGCCCCTTTTTTTGTCCTTCTGATGGAAATAAGTGCAAATATGCCCTCATCGCGAATAATTGTTAAAAATAGCCATAAAAATAGCCCGCCAAACTAGAATGTACCACCATTTTCGTAAGCGTAAAGATTGGTTGTCCTCGATTTGTAGTGTGCTGCGTGTGCACTCAGAGGCTTATATAAAAGTACTTTTTAAAAACCTGCCTATCTATAAAAATAGTACTTTCATTTATGAAGTATGATAATAAAGAGATGCTGTGCTATTGATTCTATAGCTTGTTTTTGTTGTGTCTATTTAACGGGAAAAGGGAGCTCTTAGTTTTTTATTCAAGCAGGTGCAGATAAAATAAAAGCTGATGATCACCTGTGTGCATAAATTTCGTTTGAGTCCTCACAAGTGCTTTGAAGAAAGTCAAAATGTTTTTCCTTCTCTTTAGGGTGTCTGCAAACAGAAGTGGACTGACAACTCTGGTACTTTCTAATTCTGAACAAGATGAAGATCCCCTCTTTGCTGCTGCAATTCCCTCGTTGTTACTTCTCCAGAAGAACTTACTTCACGACCTTTCACTTCGCTTCCCGAGCAGATTTCCTGGGCATTGAATCTCTTGGGCCAGCGCATCGCTGTCATACAAAATGGATTTGTTCATCCAATGGTTTGAGGAGAGAGCTGTGCCAGCAAGCAGCCCCTGAGCAGCAAGTAGAGGGGCTTTCAGACCGGGAGCAGAGACTCGTAGACAGACTTTACCATGGACTAATCCAGGGTCAAAGAGCTTGTTTAGCTGAAGCCATTACACTTATAGAATCAACTCAGAGCAGGAAGAAGAAAGTAGCCCAGGTGCTCCTTCAGAAGGTATTATCCTACCACAGGGAACAAGAAAAGTTAAATCAAGGAAAGCCACTTGCCTTTAGAGTGGGTTAGTCCTTTTATGTCTTGTCTAGTAGTTGCTTACATATAATTACAGTCCTCACCTTTTATTATTGCTGTGGTTTGTGGTCTGTAGTCTTGGATTGGGGGTTTTTTTGTGGTTTATAACCAATCTAGATTACTTCTGTTGTCCAGTGGAATTATGGCTTGAGATGAAAAATGATTTGAAATGCTTTAGAAATTAGTGTTGCTTCTTGGGGGTGTGTCACTTGGGGTGCTTTTGGTAACCACTATAAGCTGAAACATTAGTTAGTTTGCAGATTGATACAGATGTTATCTACACTTAGGAAAAGATGTGGTCAAGCAGACGTGGTCTTTTCCTGAAGCAGGTGTTTTCTTGAATGCTTCCTGAATTCCTTTTTTTAGTCTACGGAAGGAAAAGCATGCACCTTCATGTTTTATGGCCCTCCTTTAAAGCGGCCTACTTTTCAGCTGAAGGAGACTTGAACCTGCTTCTCTTGGAAGCTGTAAAATATTTTTCCCTTACAAAGAGATGGACTGCTAACATGTGTCATGCCCAGCTGTCATCTCTGCTGTCTGTACAAAGGTAGAACAAGAACTGGGGCAGGGGAGTGAGAAAAGTTTGGTGCTACTCTAAGTTTGTGAGCTTTGACATGCAAATAAATGGCCTCATTTTTTTAAAAGAACAGCTCTTCAAGGTAAGGGCTTGCTTTTGCTTTTAGAGTGTTTCTTTTGTAGTAAATCTGAAAAATCCAGTTCTAGTATATAACATTTTGAAAGTTCTGAAAGATAAGTCTTATGGTATAAATAATTTTATTTGGAAGGAAGGAAATAGATGTGGGTAAACCCAGTGTTACATTGGTGTGAATGGGATGAGGGGTGGTGAAGTGCTGCTATGCTGGGTGAACCAAACTACGGTTGTGTAGTTTTGGCATAGCTTTTATTTGCTTTTGTTGTGATGCTCTGTTAAAGTATGAATTGTTATTAGCTTAGATGTTGATGGTATTCATGAGATGTATTATTTATTTGACTAACAAAATGTCTTTTTCTTCCTAATATGGTGATTTAGGGTTGTCTGGTCCTCCTGGTGCTGGAAAATCAACCTTCATAGAATGCTTTGGGAAAATGCTTACAGAAAGAAAACACAAAGTGTCTGTGTTGGCTGTAGACCCTTCCTCTAGTACAAGTGGTGGTGAGTGTGAATTAAAGTTTGAGTCAGGTTTCTACTACCTTGTCAACTACAGAAGTATCTCTTTGGGCCAAGTGGAAGAAAATTTGGTGCCTATAACAGAAAAATATAAAAAACAAATAGGTTTTCATATTTTTTTCCTATGTGATATGAAATTGGGAAATAGGTATCAGGGCTGTAATTCTTCTAGATTTCCTCTTTTCCAGTGTTCAAATGTTGCCTTACAGTTTTATTTTTCTGAGTTTGAATTTCTTCGGAGTTGTGCAGGATTACTGATTACAGGCTGTAATCTGTAACTCTCCAATAAAAAACGGTAGGGAAATTACAAGCTGACCATGGCTGATTGTGCTTTCTCTGATACAAATAGTACAATCTTGATTTTGATCTTTTCGTAAAGGGCAGCTGCCAGGCATTTTTCCAGCTTCAGTGCTGTTAGAGGCGTGTAGCTATTTATAAAGAAAATAACTAGAGCATTGCAATGACGTGAAGCTAAGACAGACTGTGTTCTTGAATGCATGCCTTCAGGATGCATCAGTAGAATAGCAAAATGTGATGGCAAGACTGCACCAGTTGGAAGAACTGAGCATCCCTTACCTTTTGGTGTGCATCGAGTGTGTAGATCTCGCTGAATCTGATTCACGGTTTGTTTGAGTAGAAGGAAAGCAGGGACACGTGTCAGCTCTCTTAAAACAAAAAAATCCAGCCTCAAGTCGTGTCAGAATCGTAATGCAGAGATTTGTCCCTTTGGACAGAAACAGACAAGATGTAGCTGTGGCGCCGGATGTGTATAAGCCTCAAAAAGCCATTCAGGAATTTTAGAATTCTTTCTGACTTAGCTCAAATTCCTCGTATTTGGTAGCAGTAGGGTCTGCTTGTCAGGCCTTTCCAGCTTCTAAGAAGTGGAAGAACCAGGCAGTAACTTCTAGTCCTCAGCTAAGCCTTGAGCAGCTATTACTGTGACATTCATTTGACTGGCATTGCCCAAGAGATCTGTCTTTTCTCACTCACTTATTGGTGGGGCGGGGGGAGAAGGGGAAGTTTGGCTGTGTGGCACTTTGGAAATAATTTAATGTTAAACATTTAAGGTTCTCTACTGGGGGATAAAACGCGGATGACTGAGTTGTCAAGAGACATGAATGCATACATCAGGCCATCTCCAACCAGTGGGACCCTGGGAGGTGTCACAAGGACCACAAATGAAGCCATTCTGCTGTGTGAAGGAGGAGGCTATGATGTTGTTCTTGTGGAAACAGTAGGTATGTGCTTAGGGCTTTCTTTTAATTCTCCTGCTGTGACATGAAAATAAGGTGTGCTAATAATTACGTACTTTCTGCCTTGATTTTGCCCGTGTTTTCATACGTGGTCACTGGCTGAATTTGAATGCTCATTCTGTCTATTTTCTAGTCCTGTATGTCTTTTACAAAACTATTGTGTTTCCAGTTGTCTTTGTTTTGTTAGTGGGATTTGTTGATGGGGCAGTGCTGGAATCTGTCATAATTACTGTCATTAGTGTGACTGAAAGTTTGTAGTAAATGGTAAACTCTGAATTTAATTTTTTAGGTGTGGGCCAGTCAGAATTTGCTGTGGCTGATATGGTTGATATGTTTATATTACTGCTACCACCTGCAGGTGGAGATGAATTACAGGTATTTTTCAGTTTCTCTTATTGGTTACTACCTAGGACTAGAAAGAGAAACTTAAATAAAACATGTGCAGAAAGTCCAAATCAATAGTATTTCATACATTATACTGTTGTTACTAAGTATTTTCAGTGTCATCTACTTAGTGCAGAGTTAAACTCCCCTTTCTTTTGATTTTGAAAATACTAGGATGTAAACTTTTGGTACTCTGGGGCTTAACTTTGGTATGTTTACTAGTTATATATGTTTTTGGGGAGAAGACTAGAAACTGACACAGCCTTTTGACCTGCTTTTTGTGATGAATCAGTGGGTCACGGCCCCTCTGGGTACTCCTGATTTCTGTCCCTGTTGCATTTAGGGCATCAAACGGGGCATCATTGAGATGGCAGATCTCGTTGCCATCAATAAGGCTGATGGTGATTTAGTGGTGCCTGCCCGGAGAATCCAGGCTGAATACATCAGTGCTATGAAGCTGCTTCGCAAGCGTTCCAAGGTTTGGAGGCCAAAGGTTTGTGCACTTCACTGTGCTTTGTGGGGCTCTTTGGGTCTGTTTGGTTTTGTTTGGGTTTTGGTGGTGTGTTTGGGGTTTTTTGTATTTTTTCCTCCCAGAAAAAGTGCTGAATGAGTTAAGATTGGTATCTTCTCATCCAGCTGTCCTAGTCGCCCTGGGCTCTTGTGTAAAAATTGCAGTTGGTTGTTTAGTGTCACAGTGTGCTGGAGCGGTGATTGCTGCTGTCTGTGCTTCACCTCTGATCTCAAGGTGAGCCACATGAAACACTGCAAAGCCAGTCCTCCTCCCCAGGACTTCTGTCCTGAGCCACAATCTCTGCACTAGCAGAACTATTACTGACATCAGGAGTGGTACAGACTTTACTTGCTTTTTGTAGACTATGCATATCTAAAAATGTCCCTTAATCTACTTCTCCCTCCATTATAACTCTGAAGCCTGTGATTATCTTTGTTCTTTCACTAGTTCATGTGTTTCCTTTATTGCTTTAATTTTTTTTTTGTTTCTCACCTAATGAAAATGGCTAGATAAGTGGAATTCTCATCCTCTGGGTCTTCAGTTTTAATGCTGTATTTTGTCCACTAAAAAGTTCTGGTGGATGTTTAAGGAGAAGATTCAGTGCTAGTATTTAATATGTGTATATAGAATAAGCACACGCACACACTCGCACTTCCTTTGTAAATAAACTTCTCTCTGTAAAGGAGATTTGCTCTACCCTGGTGTTGAAATTGCCCCATTAAGCTGAGTTTAAATCACCTGGCCTGCCTGAGGTTTAGCCTTTCTTTTGTAAGTGTGGAAAAAGAGAGAAAGTTTTTTTAAAAAAAACAGGCTGTTCAATTTGAAAGACTGCTGGATGCCTGAAATATTATTGATTCCTAGTCTGGAAGGCAAAGAGAAAAAACATAGCACAAATACTTCTTTTCTGGCATATTTTAAGTGCAAAAGAATAGCTACCAGAATATGAACTTAACTCTACATTTAAGTAAAAGAGCAATAATGTACCTTTTAACTGAAGGACATTAAAAATTATTCTCATTATACAAGCAGCTGGACAAGGCCTGTTTATTCCAAATACTATGAGTCTCAGGGTCTACTTTTAGTTAGTAGAATCCTAATTTTTTGGGGGGTAAAAAAAAAGGCACAGAAATGCTTAGAGCCTCATGAAGTGAGTATTGAAGGAAGCTTCCCTCACACATTTCTTAATTTCCCTGCGATCTACCTGATCCAGTAATTGAAGCCTCAGGGCCAGCAGCTAACTTGGCTTTAACAATTCCTCTGGATCCAACAGGTAATGCGCATCTCTGCCAAAACCGGGGAAGGGATCTCGGATATGTGGGATAAAATGACTGAGTTCCGTGACCTCATGCTCACAAGCGGCGAGCTGGTTGCCAAACGACGCAAACAGCAGAAAGTGTGGATGTGGAACCTCATCCAAGAAAACATGCTGGAGCATTTCCGGAGTCACTTGGCAGTCAAGGATAAGATCCCACTTCTGGAAGAAAAAGTTCTTAGTGGAGTGTTATCTCCTGGACTGGCAGCTGACCTGCTGCTAAAGGCATTCAAAGATGGTCTCTAAGCATTGTCTTCTACTCTGTTCTTGCTAAGTGCTTTATGTAAACATGAACATTAAATACACTTTTTCTATGTGTGGACTCAAATGTTTTACTGCAGCAGACATGAATAGAATACCCATCCAGTACTCCACAGAAGAATTCTGTTGGATTCTGTATATGCAGCAATCATGACAAATCCAGCCACTCACTCCGAGATTACTACACACTATACTGGCAAAAAGTACATTTCCAAATCTTCTATTTGTACATGCCATAGGTCTGTTGATAAAAACTGGACACCCATGTAAAATGATTGGGTTTGGGAGAGCAGGAGAGTGAGGTTGCAGGTGGTGCAGGGTTTGATTCTGGTTGTGGGGTCATTTCAGAGCAGTTGACAGTGCAGCTTTCCATTCTAATATAGCAGCAGCTGTTGCCAGAATGGATTGCCTTTTCTTTCCTCACCTTGAGTGACAGCAAGAACATTGGTCTGCCTGACAGCACCAGACCACAGCCTTAGTTTTAAATAAATGGTATGCATATAAATAGAACATAGTGGTGTTTGGTCCCTCTTTGGAAGCTGTAGTTAGCTATTATATGCTGTACAGTAGGAGAAGGGAATTTTAACCATCCCGGTTTCAAAATAGATGTTTTATTAAAAAGCAAAATTTAGTTAAGACTTTTTTTCACGTGCAGACATCAGATGGAACAAATGTTACCCATGATGTTTTAATAGCAAATGTCTTTATACTAGAATAATTCATCTCTAAAAATAATGTTTTGTGGTTTTCTGATCTGATTTAATGTTTTTTGGATTCAAACAAAATGGCCAGTTTGGTATTTTTTCTTTGTCTTTTGCAGAAGACAGGACTGCTTCCAACCAAAAGCACTTTTATTTTTTATTTTCCCTTGAGAAAAATCTGGAGGAAACATTTTCCTGATCCGTGATCTAGAAAGCAGAGCTCATCTGGTACCTACTAAATGTGAAGGATAAAGTGGAAAAGTGCTGATTTTTGGAGACCTGACAGTAAAACCAGTAAAACAGGAGAATTTGGTGAGCCTGTTGGTGCCTAGAGGAATTAATTTTTAAAGAAATATATTGGAAGTGATGGTTTTCAGAGTTTTGATTTTCTGGACATGTACATAAAAGGTATGGTGACTTTAGCTTAGTTTCACCTGTTTGGCTTTTGGCGACCCAATTCCAGTACAGCGGTGAATTGGGTTACTTAAATCCTCTTTTTACCATCGTGGTGTTTTTGTTTGGGTTTTTTTCCCCTCAATACAATTTTTCCTGTTCTTTCCCCTTGTCCCAGTTATATTTTGTTCCCAGCTTTTTCCTGCTAAGCACTGTTTGCAGTGAAATGCTACGGAAGGGCATTGTGGTGCTTTGGGGGCCATACAGCTGAGGCATTTCTTAGTTAAGACATTTTGCACAGGGGTAGCTGGTATTAGTGGTTTCCACCACGTAAACTGTCAGAACTTCTCTGAGCTCTGACCACTTATTCTTGTTTCTTAATCGGTACTTTGGGGTTGCTGCAGTCAATCAACAGAGAAGCAGCTGAAGGGTTGTATGGAGTGGAATGTGTGGAGAAGCACAGTGGCTTTGTTATGACCACGCTGAGTTGTGAGAGAAATGCAGTGCTTAAAGTTTTATTTGAACAGCCTCCACTGAATATGACAGAGAGTGCCCCAAACCAAAAACAATGTCTTGTGTCCTTTGTGTCCTTTCAGCTTTAAATATTGACTGTATTTAATGGTACCTTGTAGAAGAAATGACAGTCAGGTGAGAAATGAATTAATGAGAGCAGCAGCATTTTAACCGGTGAGTTCTCAACTTTTTCATAGTCCATTTGTTTCAGGTGGCAGTTTTTGAGGTGACCTCATTTGTGTTTATCTGTTAGATCAAACCCTTATTATGGTCATTACTTCGTCTTCTGTCAGGGACTGCTGTTTTCCTTGTCTTTTACACATGAGCTGCCAAGCAAGTAAACTAGAACCTGCAGCTGTGTTTAAATGGCAACTGCTCAAGCAGAATATGTTTTACAGCTTCTTCTCTGTTTGTTTTCTGGATGCAGATCTGCTGATCCACTCAAGCCGTGGGCTATCATTATTTTCTCATTTTGTTGCTTCTTTTATGGTATTGTTAATTTACAAATGAACTCTTAGCAGAAGTGTAGGGGCTTAAGCAGGTTCTTTGAACTGCATTTTCCTCTTAAGGCAGAGCATTAAATGAAAATCAGTTTTGCCTTCTTCATGTGTTCAGTTGTGCCTCATGCTTCAGTAGATGGAGAAATACCTTTATATTGAAAAGAGTCTTTGGAAAGGAAATGCTAAATGAGGGTCCCTGCTTTGTTTTTCAGTGATTCCCCTACCAAACTGAAAAGCTGTACTGTGCAAACTGTGAACTGAGCCTTCCATGTGAGAATCAAATAGTTTGTTTTTTGGCCTGTAAAGTTTTGCTGTGATGTGTTTTGGAGTCAGCTGCTGTTCAGTTAATTGTGCAGTTTTGTTCACGTTCTCATGGGCTAGGCAGATGCATTGTCTTCAGAAGGCCTGCAGAGCTTCAGCTGGTCAGCTACAACTCAGTAAACAATCCAGTATGTCCCAAGATAGGGAAGAACATTTCCAGCTTACCATTTTTAGCTCTGTGGGATTAAGTTGGCTAAAATGCATTAAAATACTGTTATTCAAGTAAACAGGCTTCTGAAAAAAGATAGTAAACAAATCTGTTGAGTAGGATGTTGAGATATTCTTAGTTTCTGGAGTTGTCAGGCTGCTCTCATGTTAACACTTAAACCCACAGCTATAGCAGAATAGTATGGGAAAATAATGTAACTTTGTGAGACGACAATAGCAAGATGAAGTTTGTAGCTGGAGGTCTGACAAACTGTTAGACAAATGAGCATGGGAGGTAAGGAATAAACTCTTCAAGTACACAGACTCGTTTCCTACAAAGCCTTGCAAGTTTTAAGTGTGAAACTCTTCCCCAGGTCCCTGTGTAATAGATGTTTCACAGCTGGAGAAAACAAGTGTGGTGAGATCAAGTGATTTACCCAGGACTCTGAAACAGGTCAGAGAGCGTAAGGGTTACAGCTCAGTAATCTTTACGCTGAGCCCCACGTATATTTACAGCCACGTTACTTAAGGTTGAAAAAATGCTCTTAGCAAGTTCATGCTCTTAGTGTGACTTATTCCCTTCATATCTAATCTCTCTGTTTTCAGTGACAGGACCCAGTGACCCCTTCTTGACTACTGTTCTGTTGTAATGTCCTGCTTTAAGTAATAAAAAACTTTTCTTTGATATCTAATCTGCCCTCGCCTTCTGCAAATGCATTACTTCCTGTTGTGCTTGCTGCTTCAAGCGTTTATGTTCTCCTCACATATATTGCTTTTTTGTGAAATCTGCTCTGTGTTGGCTATTTGAGATTTTTGGGAATGGGAGTTAAGTAAAGCTAAAGAATACAAAGAATTTTTTTTTTAACTGTCTGCAGTCCCCTACCTAAAATTTTCTTTCTTAATGCGGCAAGATTCAATTACTGACCTGCACTGTACTGGTGTAAGCACACTTCTTTCCCCTTTATTTTCCTTTCTCAGAGTGCTCTATTGCTCCCCTTTGGATGCACAGTCAATAAGTAGCATCTTCCATGAGTTAAAATGAGAAAAACATTTTCACTGAGTTTAGTGCTTCTGTAACTATTCTTGCTGGACTATTCTAAAACATTTATAATTTGACGAATGATTGAACAGAAGTTGATAAGGAATGTATTTAAGGAAAAATTAGTGTGTTCCCCTGAAATTTAAAATTTGGACAATCATCAGTGCGCAGACTGACTAGTAACAGGACTTTTTTTTCAAAACCAGTTCAGCGACTCCACAGGTGTATTCCTTACAGTTTGTTTAAAAGTAACCCACCCACCCCATAATGGAACATTAACAGCATTTTAAATTTGAGAATAACAATTACAAAATTAAAAACTCATAAGCAATTAGAGTACATACTTAGGATGGAAGGATGGCAGACATACTCCGTTCCCTCCTGTCATGCTAAGGTGTGGTTTAGATGGTGAACAAGGAAGGAAAAGAGGAGCTGACATTTGTGACAGTGTATGGAGTAGGTACATTATGGAGCAGCAAGAAGAATGCCTATTTTTTTTCTATTCTTTCCTCCCATGGGAGCATAAGAATTGTGTTGGATAATTCGCTGTGAACCCACAGAAACTGTGACCCACAGTGTTTGCCATGTGAGGCTTACAAAAATTGGAAATTCAATTCCCTTTCCTATCTTTTGGATTTGTGTGTTGCATGGGACCATGAGACACTTGTCCTTTAGCACTAGGTGGGTTTGTTTGTAATTGTGCTCTAAATGGGGAATAGTTATAAGTTCTTGTAATCTAAGTAAGAGATTGTTTACTTGTAACAAGTTAAAAGCTTCACCTTTCAGAATGCATGATAGGATTCCTGTATTTTTCCTTAAAATATTATGGCAAAGTGAGTTCCTGCTCTGTGTTGTTTATAATGTCTTTATTTCCTCTTACATCTCCTCCAATGGTAGAGTAGCCTGTAAAAGCTTTAGTAATGCACCTTTTAACATGACTCAAATATTCATGAAGTTAATCGGGGACTGACAACTCTTTTGCTTTGTTTCTTCAATTGAAAGTGACTACTACAACCTAAAGATTACAACCTATGAGAACCCAAAGGCTATTTTACAGCTTCAGAGGCCTGGGCTGACCTGCCCTGTGCAGGCTGCAATGGCTGGGGATGCGGAATGTATGTCTAATGAGAGGATGCTGCACGGGCTGTGTGGCTCGGAGCAGTACACACACTGCTAAAGGTTTTCTCCTGGCCCTGAATCTGTGATCCTGTTTGTAGTTCTCTAATTGCAACCAGCAGAAGACAAGAGGGATGTTGGTTTTTATGACTTGTTGCTTAGCAGCGTTGATCAACAAAAGTACAACCTTTTCTTTTCCTGTAACCTTGGTGAACCCGGGCTTGGACGGAGCTCACCAGCAGAGAACAAGGGTTTCTGAAGTCGTGTGAAAGTCCTGTGCTGTGCCTTGTTAGCAGCGTCTGAGGGAAACCGTCTCTTCTTGACCTCTTGGTTACCTTTGCCCTTTACTCCTCTTTCTCTCTCTCATCAAATCTTTGAAGAAAGCAGGCACGGTCCTAGAAAGATGTGGAGGATGGGAAATACAGACAAGTCAACTATGCTAAGATGTATCCTGCCTCTTTTTAGGAAAAAGAGCTGAGCTGGTTCCCAAACTGTGATGTCAGATCCTCCTCTCATGGAAGGAGAAACAGCCATCACAGTAAGGTCTGTTCTTATTTAGAGAAGCTTTCCTAGTATTTTGAATTAGGCAAAATAATCCATAGAGGAAAGGGAAATTAGGGTGCTAAGAAATTACTGGTTTACATCTTTCAGAAAGGATTTCACAAACTGAACTAGAAGGGATATTGAACGTGTTTGAAAATGTTTAAGGATCTGCACTGAATGTGTGCCTTTATCTGATCAAATCTGGCAAAGCCTGTAAAATAAGTGCAAGGAATAAGTTGGTTGTTTCACCTTAAATCTAAGCTGTAAGTTGTTAGTCTGACTGGACAAAGGCCCTTTAGCGACACCAGAAGCTGCAGTAATTAATGTGCCTTACGACATCCGAAGCTTAGACTAGGAGCTTTTACTGTTGCTCAGATGCTTGTCTTTTAGTCTTAGATCTGAGTAAGAAACAGCTGAGTATTTGTATACTACTTCTGCCAGAAATGTTGTTATCCTGAGCCACCTGTACGTTTGTGGACATTAGGTGGAAAATAATGCCTTGTCAGTGTGCTGGTTTTCTCCTTTCCCCCGTGTCACCTCCGCCACTGACTTCTCCCCTCTATTCATTGGTAGCTTTTCAGATCACTGCAGGTCAATAAAATGAATGGTCAGCACGTGTTTCACAAGCCTGTTATGCTCTGGTGTTGCTCCTCTTTTGAAGTTTAAAGAGAAACTCTGCTTTTCAGCTATCCCAATCTTGTAAAATTTGTGGAGAGGACTAATACTGCTGTAATTGCATTATTGACATCAGATAGATCAGATATTCATTCCAGAACAGGCTGCTGCGTGAGAAACTGCCTTCTGCCCTACATGCCATGTCAAAAGCATGGCAAGTGCATGGCATCTGGCAGAGCTCAATCAAGTAAAATCATCAGCAAATGAGAATGTGAATTATTTTGCAAATATTGTTCTTTTTTTTAATATTGCATGAATCTTAACAAAATGAACTACCCGGAAATCCTGACTGCTATCTGAGGCTGCGAGGAATGACTTTTCGTGCCCTTGCTTGCTGAACAGAGCAAATTGTGTTCACCCAAACAGATTTCTTTATTTTGAGCTGTGGGTGTGATTTGTCTGTCTTCACTGAACAGCAGCTGCTAATATCTGATACCTGCAGGACTCAAAACAAGTGGCTGAAGCTGTGTTCTTAAATTCTGATTTACAGGAGAAGTAGAGAACTCTGAACGAGATCAATAAGCTTTCAAAAACAGTTTCAGTAAAAGTAAAAAAACCTTTTTTGTTGTTTATGAGTGCTACGATGCAGCACTTACAGCCTGTCTGGTTCTTTCTGCATGCAGTGGCAATAGAATCTGATTAGATTTGAAAATTAATGTTTCAGACTTCAAATATTGTTATCCTTCACTTTTCCTTTTCACTATGCATTAGAACGTGACATTCTTAGAAATGAAAAAGTCCCTAATGTGTGGGACTCTTTAGTACTGTCATTTCCACACCTGCAGCAATGGAGCAGACCACAGCCACTGTATAGCACCAGTACAACTAAAAGCCACTGAATGCTTTGTTTCTGTACTGACATTAAGCAGTTATTTTGGATTATGATGTCTTGAAAGTCCCAGTTCCATGTCTTGCATGATGCACGTGGCTTTCAGTTTAGCTGGAGACACTGCTCCAGACACTCATTTTCACCACACACAATTCCTTCCATGTTAGAAATGCTGCTGCTTCTCCACACTCTGAGGTCGGGAGAGGTCAGCATTGGAGCATGTGCCTACACGTGATGGAATAAGGTCCTAGAATAAAGGCTGCCTGAGGTTTGTCCTGCTAGGAGGGTCAGTTTTCCATTTTTGGGGTGGTAAACTTCATATGCAACAAGACAGGAAATTTCAGAGGGAAACTGGGATAATTAAAATAATCTTGTTTGGCCCATTGCCAATTCTTTCATCTCAGAAAACATTGCTGTGGAGACAGGCACAGATCCTGTAAATTAGTCTAGTCTGAATAGCTCTCATCTAACATTTTTGAACATTCAACCTTAGTGAACATCTAAAATGCAAGGGTATTTCTGTGGGACAATTTTAATACTTCTGGTTTTATAATTTTTTTTTTCTTTATTGGCTGTTCCTTGAGATTAAGGCTGGGCTAAGTGGGTCTTCAGGTTACTGTGGTATTTCCTCAGGTAGATTGCATCACAAAACCACTCCAGAAGAAGATACTTTCATGAGCAAGACTTGTATAAATTAGGAAGAAAAAAAAAATTGCCTGGAAAAGCTGAGATTTAAATATTGCACAAGCTGGATAGAATTGAAGCTACTTTTATTTCTCAGTTTCTAAATCTAGAAGCCATAACATTTTCTTCTCCTGTGCTTAATCTAGAGTGTTTGTAATAAACCACCTTGTCTGCATGCCAAGAGATTGCCACAGAGAGAAACAAATTGCTGCTGAGGACAGAGGTAAATCTTGTTATTCTGAAAATTATTCCTCAGGCAGCTTCTCAGTCACTTCGTTTTCCAGATGATTCCTGATGAATCAGTGGCAGCGACTCAGAGGAAACAGTTGCTCAGAGAGTTTTGCTGCGGTGCAAGGGCAGGGAGCGTGCCTGGGTGCCTGGCAGCTGGCTGGGAGCATCCCCAGTGCAGTCCATAGGTCTCGTTCCATACATCCCCTCGGCAGTACTTATGGAGAGCCCTTAGATGGTGCTGTATGGCAGCGCTCGGCCCGTCGGCACCTCCGCTGCCTTAGGGATGCCTGTGCCCCACCTCAGGGCTCCGTCTAAAGAAGGTGAAAAAGCAGTTTCTGGGCACTGTTAATTGGGATGAGTAAATGAAATCTGTCAGTAGAGACATCTTAAATATTAAATTCAAACATGGATTTTAATAGCTGCTGTAATTTAATTCTTATGAACTTGAATCATGTAATACTCAAACATCCATGCCAAATGTATTGCTCTCTGTCTGTAAAACGAAATGCTTTTAAATAATAGTTAAGGAATTTTTGAGGGCATTTGAGGATCATCCTGATGGAAGAATAATGCTCACCCTGGGAACTTCCTCTTGTGAATATGGGTGTGGTGGTGTGGCTTTCAGGTAACATCTTCCATGCTGTGAAACTCACTTCATTTCTGAAGAACTAGAGATGCAGATTTAGGAATTTGAATTGTGCTGTCAATTACAAAGGAATTGAAATGGAATTTCCTCTAACAGGATGGGTTTCAAGCCACAAAATAAATTTTATTTGGAAACTGTTGGTTAAATTATTAAAGAGAGTTATTGGACAACTCTCAAATACTGATGGTATCTTTTGTAACAACACAGGAGAGAAGTGAGGTGTTGAAAACAAATTGATCTCTGCCCATTGGAAAAGAGTTATGTGACTAGTTTTTTCCCAAGTTGGATATATAGCCTTCCTATAGTTTCACTGCATGGTTATGCACGTTCCTGTATTTTGTGAGTGTTTTCCACCTGTTCCTGCAACTTGAGGGGATTAAGCCTGGGAATCTTCTGCCAAAGCAAATGAAATATGCACATGAAATACTTCATGTTTTCAGAATGACTTCATTTAGTCATGACTTTTATTTATTTAGAGAGAGAGGGAAAGAGCTGGTGTTGTTACAGTCTCTGCTCTCTCTGCTCTATTTTTTTAATCTTTGAAACTTCCTATAACCCAGCCTTTTTTTTTTTTTTTGACATTTGAAATGTCCCAGGCTGCATAAACTGAATATCCTTTGTGCGTTCCTCTTGTCCCAGGAATTCTCATCCTGTGGTTCCTGCATGCTGTTATTTTAGGTGTATCCTTTGCCATTGTGTGGGTTGTTAACATTACCCTGAATTCTGCTGCCGTGTAGGTGGACCAAGCACTGAGATTTTCTTTCTTGTGAGCTGAGAAAGAAACTCTAGTTTGAAAACACGGACAAGTTAAATGTTACTGGGCGGTGATTTGTAGCCTAAAGCTGGTGGCTATAAATTCTCACCTGTGAAAAGAGAATCTTGTAGCTCTGCACAATATGTTCTTCCAGCTGCAGCTGAATTTCTCCTCTGTTAATATCCTTAAGCAGCTGCAGCAGTGTGTCACGCTGATCTGGCATTTTGCATCCCCAAAGCTCTGCTCAAATATTTGAACTCAGTAAAGCACTCCACTGAGCAGAGAGGGAGGCGACTGTCACTACAACTTTACAGAAAAAGAAACAGCACCTGGGAGGTTAAAGCAACTTTCCCTCACCATGCAGCAAGTCAATGGTGGAGCTGGAATTACAGCTCAGGAGGTTCCTGGCTCGTGCTACACCACGCTGTGGAGAAAGGTCATTTCCCAAAATAGTGCAGAAGGTTTGTTATTGATAATAGGGCAACAAAGGGCTCTAGATGTATTAATAGGTCACTGTGTGCTGCCCTGAGTAATACATAATTTAGCAACCTTGCAAAATGGGCTACATCATCTTTTTCTGCAGCAGGATCACTTTCACAATTAGTTCTGTCTGTTATACTCTGGATAGGTATTTTTGTTTTGGCTTTTCTAACAGAGTTTTATTTAGCGTAAATAGGAACATTTTCTAAGTAGGCATGAAAAGCCTGCTGGTTAGCAGCCACATTAAACTGCAGTATCCAGCTCACCTTTCAGGTCAGCACAGCTCCTCTGCCACTTGGAAGCCACTGAGCAGAGCTCTGTCTGCCTGAGGAGAGCACAGAGGTGGCGGAGGATTTTGGTGGCAATCATACCGGGCAGTGCAGGAGCTGAGCTGCAAGGATGGGAGCCCACAGAGCTGCCAGGTTTGGTGATGGCCTTAGGCCTCCCGGGGAGGAAGAAAAACCCCATCCCCACCCAGAGGGACAGGGTAGAGGGTGCTGATACTGTTGAAGGGGTTTTCATTGAGATTTGGTCCCAGCTGTTCCTCAAATGACCTTGGTGACGGGGTATTTGGTAGCTATTATTGGATCTTGCAGATTTTTATTTCAATGTGCCTTTTATAAAATGCTGTTGATCCCCTTTGAACTGTTTTACTTCAGCAGTGTACTTACTGAAGGATTTTGTTTCTTCTCAAAATGAGTTGTTTGACCTGCTAGGTTATTCAGCAAATTCAAAAGTGCTGAGGATGAAACAAGTTAATTTTTTCACCAAGCATGCGGATCTATGCATCTGCAATTGAAAGAAGAACAAAATGGTGTCTTGCCTTAGCCAAGTCTGAGGAATTGCAATGAATAGTGGTGAGAAGAATGACATCCACAAAGCAAATTTGTTCAGTCTCATTATGGTTTGAGTTTGGGTGAAGAGTCTCCAACAGGGAACTCCAGGGGAGGAAATGCGGAAGCCAAAATGTGTAAGGAAAGTTAAGCAGAGCACGTACAGCATACAGAGATGGCAAGGGTGATGTTCTCTCATCTTCATTTCTGTGGATATATGTATTTGAATTAACGAAGCAATGTGAGCTTTATGTGCTGCATTTGCTTTTTAGTGCTTGTTGGTTGAAGTAATTGGATCTATTGTTGTGGGCACTGGGAATGCCAGCTTGGCTCTTACGGTCACTGACTTGTGAACATGACCTTCTGGAGGTCAAAACACTGGAGAGCTTGCTCTGTTTCATTCTCAGAGGTACCAGCTGTAATGGTTACTGCTTTGAAAAAGAAATGTAGATGTTCCCTGCCTTTATCTAGTTTTCTATTTGTACTGAACTGTGGTGTGTTTTTTCTAGTGTTTTGTTTTGGGTTTGTTTTACTAATGCATCTCTTTAACTATCTTCTAGTGAATTCAGAATGAAGTTTGGTTGCCTTTTTTTCCCCCCTTTGTGTGTGTTTTGGTTTGGTTTTTTTCAACCACAGTTGAGTTTTCACAACTGAAACTGGTTGACCAGAGATTGAATTGTAAATGTTAGTGGCTTTTAGTGATGTTTGGTACTCGACTGGGCATCCTGCTTCCATTCTTCCTGATGATCAAGTCAGCCAGATATAGTCAAACAGTCCCACACAGCAGAAACAGGGTGCTTTCAGGGAGAGATAAAAAACCACCTCTTGTGATTGATGCCAAATGATTCATGGCAAATGCAAATGGATACATAATTTCAGCACTGACTACATCTGCCTTCCCTACTAGGGAACTCAAGAGAGACCTGAGTAAAACATCCTATAAAAAAAAGAGACAAATGATCTCTCTAAAGAGTGTTTCAGTTCGTGCTCCTGGTCAAAGCTTGAGTCCTTGTGGCAGAAAGGGAGGTTTCAAGGAATGTGGGGTTTGTATTTTCTGGCATCAGATGGCTTTGTGGTTCTTCGTGGTATGAATCCTTTCCAGGAGCTCAGGGAGTTGCTGTCAGTCCTCAACTTTCCTCATACAAACCTGTCAAAATATACAAGATTAAAGGACCAAGCATGGCATGAAACAACCCATACATTTTGTGGCCCGTTACTGGATCCGCTGCACTTAGAGCAGAGCAATCATGGTACTGGTGATTAGATTGCCTACCGTAAAATTCCTGCATGGTTCACATGAGGATAGTTGTGCTTCCTCAGAATCCCTTTATTTGTCCCTAAAAGCTCACCAGGATATAACTGTCATGTTACCCCTATCAAAGATTCTGTTTTGGCTGATTCGAATATGTTTTTTCCCAGGCTTTAGCCTTCTTGCACCACACTGCTCCTTAAAAATGCTCACATTACCAGTTAAAATCTGCATCTGCTGTGGGGGTTCTGTTTGGGATCTGTGGGTAGGCTTACTCTGTCTAGGTAGTGGTGCTGTTTTTCTGGAGTTAAGAGAGTTTAGACCTCCTTAAAACTGAACTCCTGCTTACAACAGATTTGAGTATTTTTATGTCTTGCTAGAGAGCCTTATTTTTTTTTGTGCTGCTCTGTGGCTTGATCGGGGCAAGCAGCACGTTGTATATCTGCCTGCACTTGTTTGGAATTGATGCTGTGCTCTGGGTGTTGTGCTCAGATTTACAGCTGAGGTAAAAAGAACAACCACTTGTTACCATCTTTTTTCCCCCCTCCTCAATGTGTCAAACTCCATGGTCCTTTGGAAGCATGTTGGGCTGCTCAGAACCAGGGAAAATGTGCTAAACAAAGTGGTGAGCAGAGTCCTAAATCAATTGTCTCAGGTCTCGTTTCCTTCAGGGTTCTGCATTTCGGACTCTTTTTGGCAAGGGTTTTTCCACTGCTTTGCAAGAGTCAAGAACTACTGAGGATATAAAATGTTTTGTAGCTGGAGAAGAAGCAGGGCTGGGAAAATTAGGAGTCCCAGCTGTTGTGTAAATAGCTTTAAAGGCGTAACTTTTTTGAAGAGGCCTGTTTGTGGTTAAGTAGTTCAAGGTATTGCTCTTAGTTAGGAAACCTGTTTTCTGTAGCCCAAACAGATTAAAATCCATTTGAATCATCCCCCACACACTTTTTTTTTTTTTTGCCTTGATATCTTTTGTTTATGTGGTGTGGCCTTGCTAAAACTATCCATCCCTCAAAGCTTCTTTCTGCTCATACTTTTAGATTCTTATGAAGGTGTATTGTATAATTCACACAGTGAATTATATTGTGTATTGTTCTCCTCTTCCTTATTTCTCTCTGTAGATGGAAAGCTGTTAGGGCTGGGGTGAAATCCATGCTACCTTTAATTACTAAGGGCAAAGTCCCGCTTTTGCAAAGCACTTTTCTTTCATTTCTTTCCACTCTGTATCTTTGCATCCCTGTCTTCTGACTTGTTTGGCAAAGGCTGACAGACCCCTCTCTACACTGAGAGGGCAGTGCTGGCAGAGGTACCTCACAGGTGCAGCCTCTTCTCCAGTGTTAGATAAGGGAAAATGCATTTTTTAACTGGAGTTAGAAAATGATCCACACTATAGTCTCTTTCCCAAAATCCTGGCTGTTTCTCATGAGCTTATATCATGCATCTGACTGGCTGATGCCACAGTATGGAGCCTTTATTTATAGATGTGTATAAATAAAATAAATCTTCCTCTACAAACTGTCAAATTGTATTTCCCAAAAGCTGAGGAATCTGCAGTCCATTAAATCTGGAGGTAATGAATGAGCCCAACTCTCTAGAAAGAGCGCCTTCTGTTCAGAAAGACTGGTTTGTTTTAATCTGGCTGCTGACATGAGTTGTCTACAGTTTCTTCCTGCAACAAAAAAATGAAAATATTATTTTTGATGTGTTAAAGAGATTGCTGCACTGTGGTATTTAGTGTAATTATGTTAATTCATCTTTTGAGTTAAAGAGATCTTGAATAGTTGAGGAGGTATATTATATGAGACAAACCAAGATGTGCAGCAGGGGATGAGGAAGGATAATTACTTAAAGAAGGTGTTCCTATATTATAATTCCTACATTATAATTTGTGCGAGGGGGAGGGTAGATCATTGGCAGCAGGTGCCCTGAGCAGTTGGTATGGCTGGCTTCTGTTCACCTTTTCAGGATGTGGGTTTGAATTACAGTGTTCTCTTTGATCATTATCAGGAAAAAAGAACTACATTTTGAACTGGAGTACCTCGAGGTTAACTTCCATGCCTTATAAATTAAGAAGAAAACAGTTGCTTGTCTACATGGCCAGCCCATGAGACATGAAGGCAACATTACCCATTTCCTAGTTAAGCTGCGTTAATCTGTTTTCTGACACCTCTCATATCCAAAATAATGTACAGGCTCTGTCAGGGCACAGGCATGTTGAGCTGCTGGGAAAGGGTTGGTTTCATAGAATCTCAAACTCCTGCCTCTCCATTCCTGGAGAGTTTTTTTGCCAATCTCAGGTCCTCCCCTTAACGAGCTGAAGACTTGGATTGGCTTTGTCACATGCTTGATTTTCCATTAACAAGAGAAACTGTGCTGATTGCCAAGATCCCCACAAGATATACTGGGCTGGGTCCAATAGATGGATGGTGTGAGGACAGGCTGCTGTCTTCTCTTGCCCCTGCCCAGTGTCCCAGAGTGCTTGCTGGAGTTGAAGAGGGTGAGACTTTCCCCCTGCACTTAGCAGCAGTCTCAGTCTGTGGCTGGAAGGTTTCCCTGTGTTCACTCACCTTCCTGGGAGATCTTTCAAAGACCTTTGAAAGAGGTGGGAGGGTATCTCTCCTTGAGGGTAGATTCTTCCTGGCTGTCCTTTTTATAGCCAGGAAGGAAAGGGTAAACAAGGGTACCATCAAAATTCAAGTTGAATGGATCCTTGGGATGGTGTAAGATGTCAGATTTCACTTGTCTTGACTGACAATATTAATTGTGTTCTTGGGTGTTGGAAGCACTTTTTCCTTTTCTGTTTACAGGAATGAAGTCTTCAGAAAGTCCCTTGCAGAAAGCTTGTGGTGAGGTGATGTGAGGGACTTGGCAGTCTGACCTTGGAAGCAAGATAATTGATCTGAGTTTGTTATGACACTGCAACTTGTTACAACAAAGAGTCCACCCTCTGCAAGAGCAGAGCAAGAGGAGATCAGGTATGTGCACTTCTGCTGGGGTGGAAGTTCTCTGGCTTTCAGCGTTTGCACAGTAAATTCAGTGTCAACATACGTACAGACAGCAGATCTCAGAGGAGTCAGAGGTAAATAGCCTGGCTTTTTTGAGATTTCTAGAAAGAGCTGCAGAGCTAAGGGATTTCTTCAGAGTTTTTGGCCTGTCATGAATTGGCAGATGACTGGGGAGGAGGTAGTCCCTGGTCGTTTGGCAGTGCCAAGAGCAAGCTTTGAACCATGCAAGCTTCTGGCAGGTTAGGAAACATTCCCAGTAGACATTTCAGAGTCTTGGCCTCTTGGCTGCCAGTGACAGTTTTGGGTGATCTTTTTTATTTATATCTGGTCACTACCTCAGTTCCTTTCTTAGACTAGCCCAGGAAACTAAAAAAGTTCAATGGGAAGCAGATTTTCTGAACAGTACAAAACCATACCCCATCCATTTTCTTTTGGCTCTCTAAATGTGGAGGATTCTTGAAGTCGCTACCACCAAGAAAGAGCCTGGATCTTGACAAGCTATTGATTAAGTGACAGAAAATACTAATGACAACACTTATGTGACTTGAGCTGCCAGTGGCAAATACAAAAGTTGAAGAATGGCTATTAAAATGACAATCAAAAATCCTGATGGAAAATGTCTAGTTTCTAAAGAATGCTCAGGAAAAAACTCTCTGTGTACAGGATTTTGGGAACCAGATCCAAAGGCAGTGGGTCAGAACACAGCCAGTAGCCAGTTTGTCAGGAACCACAAAATCTGCTCTGGAGTAAATTCCTATGTCTTTTAAGACTTGTCTGACAGCAAGACATTCTGCTGGAAGAAACAACTGAGCAATCCCAGTTTATGGACTTTTAATTTTTTAATTCTTCTTTCCTCTGAAGTTTAGTCAATAGCATTTACCCCGAGAGCAGGATACTGGCTGGAAATGAGAAATGGAAGGGCTGATCTAGCAGGGTCAAAACCGTTTTACCACCCATGGAAGTGAACTGTGAGCAGAACGAGGTTTTCATGAAAGGCCTAGAGGAGGGTAACAGCAATGTCCACAAGTAAGAGGTGCTTGTAAAGCAGAGCTGCTCAGCCAACTTAAAGCAGGTGCTTGGGAGAGCTTTGGATGGTGGTACACACATGTAGATGTACACAAGAACCTTTTGCAGTGCACGTGGCATTGTTTCCCTGTTAAAATTGACTGTGAATAAATATTTAATATGTAGTGGTTAGCTGTAATAGACTAGCCACAGGAAAGTAACAATGTGAAGATGGGAAGAAGATTGGCCTGGCTGAATTGGGAGCTTGTGGTGAAGTAAGGGAAGAAAAAGAATTTCTGACCTTTGGAAGAAGGGGCAGGCAACTCAGAGAAAGTACAAGGATGTCATTAGGTCATGTAGAGAGAAAATTAGAAAGGTGAAAGCTCAGCTACATCTCAACCTGGTCACCTCTGTGAAAGATAATAAAAAAGCATCTTTATTAATTAATTAATAACAGAAGGGGGGCCTTGGAGGTCTTGTCCAGCCTTAATGATTCTATGATTCTGTAAAATACGGTTATCCTTAAAATATGATACCCCAACTTTTGTGAAGTGCCTAAATTCACCCTTAATATTTTCCTGATTTGAGTTGCTGGAGTATTGAACTTGCTGGCTTTGTCTTAGAGAAATCTGTCTCTTTGAGTAGGAATGAAACTTGACTGATGCAATCTTATCACAGTATCACCATATAAATGGATCTTATTTATTTTTAATTGAAATGTCAACTTAAAAGATGCAGTGCATATTTTTAAATCACACTGACATTATATTTAGATCTTTTCATTGAGTTCTGGGTATGCAGTCCCATTAAAAATAGGTAGCTAAGTATAAAAACATGAAGTCTTAATGCTTGCTTACTAAATATTCAGAGTGCAAGTGGGCATTGCTCTGGTAACACCTGTGAATAGAGCTATTCTGGTACATTTTAGAAGTGTCACTGGCATGAATGACAGCCACCAATGTATTCATATTATTTCATAATCCTGCGGATGGAAGGAGCTTTTCTGCAACAATTTATCTTTACTTGCAGTCCCATCCCATTTAAAATGTTTTTCCTCAGTTTCAGGAAAGAAAGCTCCAGTGATTTTTACGGCTAAAACGAGCACTGCTTCTAACTGTGCTGGAATGCAATTGTACACTAGGTACTGGAAGTCTAGATAGCAGGGAAGTGTTAATCCCTGCAGTCGAGGAATACCAGACGTGGATAGTTGGTTTTAATTTATTTTGCTGGTTCTAGCCCTGAGCAGGGCCTAGCCCGGGCTCATGTGGTAATTTGTGGCAACTCAAGGCAGTGAGAGCAAACTGAGAGAAACCTGCTCCTATTCATTGATGCAGTCTTGCACCTACGGCTCCAAAGTCCTGCTCACCCACGTGTGAGCACCTCAGTCACAGCTTTGACCCTCCCAACTGGCTTCCCCTTCAATCTCTTAAAAAATAAATTCTTCGGCCTGGCGTGTGAATGAACATTCCAGGCTTAAATAGCAGGGAAAGAATCAAGAAAGTATTTGATGCTTTGTTGACCAGCCAGGGTGCAAGGCCTATTTTTGGTTTTGGCCACTTTAGGCTGTGCTGTGAACACTGGCATGAAGGTCTGGGGGCTCAGCAAGAGAACATTTTTCTCTTTATTTAAACAGGCACACTCCCAAGAAGAGTAACAATCCAAAGTTTACACTTCCAGTGAAATGCTGTCTGAGAAGTGCTGGAAAAAGAAAGGTATGTGGTAGAAAGTAGAGGTCTGAATATTAAAGTAGACTAAAACTAAATGCAAACAGAAGAGGAACTTCTACGATGAAACTTGAAGTCTTTTTTTAAGTAACTATAGCCTAAACTAGAAAAAAATGGGGAGGAGTTGACACTTTTTTTTTTAGACTTGTGCTGTATGTTTATTTTCTATCATGAATAAGGGTGAGGGAAATGAAACATTTAAAAAAAACATGGAACAAAACAAAGCAAAGCCACCTCTGAGCATGGAAAGCCCTTCCCCATTTAGAACAGGGAAATGGGCTGCCACAGGCTGCAAAAATAGTGCCATACTATCACTTGATGCTCTGCTCTTCTCCTGTACAGTTGTTGGGTTTTCTGAGGGGATGCTTTATTTTTCTTTTTTTTTTTTTTAACTTAAGGAAACATTTCCAATCAGTGTGTCCCCCTACCCCTGCTACTGCTCAGCTCCAGCTCTCAGTATCCTTTCCTTTCCTCTTTCCTTTCCTTGTCATATATGCAAATCAATCCACTGCCAGGTTGGTCAAAGACAAGTGTTGTGCACATGGGGAAGCCCAACAGCTGCATTTCCAATGTATTGCTTGGCATCCAGCAACTGGATGGCTTTCTAGGATATGTTCCTAAGAGCTCTGCAGCCAGGCAAAATCCTGGTCTTTGGTTCAGATGGAACCTGTGAAGTCACCCAAGGTGTGCCCCCCTCCTTTTCCAAGGGCTCCGTCTGGACACTGAGGCATCGGCTGCCCCGTGTTCAAGGTTAGCTGTCACTTCAGGGATTTTTTAATTGCTTCTCAGGGAGTTTCTAAAACTTTGGTGCAAGAGAAGATGCCTTTTTCTTTTGCAGACTCCTTGAGTGCTCTGTGCTGGGCAGATGAGGTACCACTTGCTGCAGCTCCGCTGACACCCTGCTGGCTGGCAGACTCCAGGCAGGAGTGATTGCCCTGGTGTTTTATTAGCTCCCAGAAAATATATAGCAGGGAAAGAGGCCATGCAGGCTCCAGCACGGTCTGTCTGAGCTCTGACCCCTCGGGCAAGAGGCTACATTGCTTTTACAGCCAGCACTTAACCTTGCTGCTGAGACTTGTCAACAAGGAGGCCAATTAGCAGCAGATAAGATGGTGGATGATATAATGCAGATGTCTGTCTGTTAGGAGCATAACTGATGTATTTTTAACACAACAAGGATCTGAAAACATGGCTTTGCATAAATGATGCCATCCCCTCCACTGTAGAGAAGCACTCTCTACAGTGAAGCGTTGCAGAAAATTGCAGGTTTGTTGTTTTGGTTTGGTTTGGCTTTTTCCTCCCACTCCTAAAATTCTCTCTTAAAGCCTTGTACTGCTGGGCTCATGATGACTGTGGCACGTGTAGGATTGTAAGAAATAACTACTTGAAAAAATGTCAATTTTAAGTTTATTTTTTTAAACAGGTATTGAAAGTGTACAAAGATTCAGAATGAAAACAGGGCGCTTCTTGTTTTGCTGGAAGGGTCAGTACACAACTGGAGCTGTTTTCTATAATCACACGTGGCTATTGGAATAGTATCAGGAAACAGAGACTAGGGAAGGTTGAGTTAAGTGATTAAAATCATGCAGGTCTACAAGCATGTTTCAGCTACCTGCTGCAAAGGACAGGGGCTCCTTATCACATCTCGGCATGTCACACTAATTCCCCTATTTGGGTGCACACAGGCGTTTTCTGTCAGACTAAAGCTACAGAGGCTGACTGCAGGCAGTTTATGGTTTTGGTTGAGACCAGGACTGTTCTTTTAAACAAATGCTTATTATATATGCCTCAAGGGCTGGAGCTACTACAAGACTTGCACTTAACTGCTAGCTGACAGTCAGGATAATTCAGTAAGATAATTCAGCCCCCTCCCAGCTTATTTTAAGTAATTCTGCAGTCTGGTTTTGGTGATTTAGAACTTAAACAATTAAGGCACTTCTGCATAGAATCACAGAATGGTTTGCATTGGAAGGGACCTTTAAGTCACCCAGTTCCAGCCCTCTGGTCTTGGATAGGGACACCTTCCACTAGACCACACTGCTCAGAGTCCCCTCCAGGCTGGCCTTGAACATTTACAGGGATGGGGCATCCACAGCTGCTCTGGGCATGGTTTGCATGATTACCTTTTAATTGCTAGGATAACTATTTATGTCTAGTACAAAAAACTCCACAGAGAGTATCACTGTATATTTTCTGTTACAGATACAGCGTGGGAGGGAAGAGAGAGAGACGCCACCTCCTCTTGAGAGACACCATGACTTACCAACCCTGTGTCAAAGCTTTTCTTTCAGCTAAGGAGTCATCAGCAGAAGAGGAGCAGTGAATTCCAACACTGTGCCTGTTAACAGCAACATGTACAAGGTACTGATAAAGGCCCTGAAAATTAATATCCACACCTCAATAGAAATCACTGTAACAAGTTTTTTCAGTTGATCAGACCTTAACACTGCTCCGAGGGATAAAGGCAGTCCACATGCATTTAATGTTAACATTCATGTATCTGAGATAACTTATCTAATGAACATCCAGATTATTTTCTTTCCTTGGTTGGTCTGTAAGTAGTCTAACTTCCTTTCAGGATGTTGAGTATCTTTTCTTGTTCACTGGAGTCAGTAGTACCTTTGCTTCTTGGAAATTTGTCTGCTGTTAGGGTTTCTTCTTTAGTGTCCTCTGTGCCTTTTAATTATTCCAATAACCTCTGGTTAAAAACCCAGGTTTTTCTAAAATGCTGATAAAATGAGGTCACAATATTTTTACAATTAAAAAAATTGATTTTCACAACAATATTTTAGTGCACCGTGTTCTTTTACTCACTGCTTAGCTCATCTTTAAGGAAGTTTCCCTGAGTTCATTTGGGCTACTTCCAAGCAAGAGCAAGTCCACCAAACTTCTGCTTAAGGATCTGATGTTTTTGAAATGCATGACTGAGCAGAGTGTGCAGAAGAGGAACTATCCCCCTTGCAGAACTGACCTGGAAGGCTGCTACAAGCAAAGAGCCCACAGAGTGAAATCCTGGAGCTGTCCTAGGGACTATTTGCTGTATTTCTTCATCAGGAGCAAGAGCCAGAGCTTTCCTTTTCAATTTCAGAATTAAAGATTGGTATCAGTGATAAGAAGAAAAAAGGGAAGATGTTATCTTCTTGTCTTGTAGGAGTATCCTTTCCCCCTCCCAACAAATCAACTCTAAATATATTTAATGTGAAAAAAAAGAGGAAGGAAAACCAAAAAGAAACCAGAATATAGCCAACCTTTTTAATTAGAGTATACTGTACTTCCAAACTGGATACACTAGAAATTGGCAATGCAACATAAGATGCAAAGAAATATACCAGTTACTGTCAAAATGACCCTGTACAGCCTTATAATGCAAAAAGCTTTATACAATACAAATTTTTATTAATGTACACAAACCTTGACAGAATGATATTTGAACATAATACAACAAGTTTAAAAAAAAAAAAAAGAAGAAAGAAAAAAGTGCTGAGAACTTTAACTGAATTACTGAATGGAAAAACACGCTAGCTTCCATTAAAGAATGCATAGTGAAAACCAGTATGAAATTACCTTTATGGTGGGGGGAATTTATCAGAACTGTTGGTCATTAATCAGTAGGGGGAACCTCTGCAGAACATTCCTGTCTTTAGTCTTGAACTGCAAACAAATTATTTTAATATGCAAGAGCTCTGATAAATAGTGTATTTTTTTTTTCTTAAAAAAATAAAAACCTCCTAACACACTTTTCCTTACAGAGAAAACTTCTATAACTTGCCAGAAAGAATGAATTTATCCTTTCCAAAGTGCTAAACAAACTTCCCAGGTGCACTAAACTTTGCCAGGTCAGATACTGGTGCAGTGGAACATGGTCAAAACACGTGGCGGTTGCATGCGTGCAGCTCATTCTTGGAAGTTCCAGCCCTATTTAAACTGCCATATGGTTTAAATACAGTGGCCTACTATAATATTCCTACTTCTTCTTCCTCCTAGACAGCTGTACTTTACCTGTAGTTGGTGTGAAAAATAAGCTTTTTGATTTGGGAGTGTTTGGTTTTCTGTGGTATGGTCAGAGATGCGTGTGTGGAGTGTGTTTTACAGAACTGGTAGAGCTGCTGGATACAGATTACAGATTTCATGCTGTCAAGATAGTAACTATTTTATGCTCTGAGTACTTACCAACACAGTATTTTCCATTTTGTCTGTACTCCCAGGGAGGCGTGACCAGGAGTTCTGATGGAGTAAAGCATGGTGAGCAGGGCCCTGAGTTAGGTAAGTTGTTCACAAAGGTTTACACACAGTTTGGAGCAGATGGGTTTTCTTCACTGCATAGACAGAACCGCCACATGCTCATTAGAACCAAAACTGTCTGCTGGAATGTAAACAAGTGGTGACATGTCTCTGTCCTGTGATTAATAATGCCAAATGATAACCTGCTATGATTTTGGATATTTCCCCCTTGTAACTAGCTTCCAGTATGTTAACAGGAGTGCGCAGATTAGGATGTCCTCCCCAAACAGGAAGAATTTGGTCATGACAGTGGAGAATGTTTGGCCATCTCAGTACAAAAAAAATGTAGGAATCTCGCAAATAGGCTAAAGTGATGCAAGTTTTGCATCCAAAAAGTCTTTCTACACAAGCTTCATTTAAGAACTAATGAAGACTGAGTTACACTTCTAGTTGCCCATATGGCTAAGAGCCCTTGTGGACAAGAAATGCCTTCCTGAACCGGGTCTTGCTTTCCTGCTGTCACGAACAAGGGGTGGTTGGATCCCCCCATCCCACAACAACCTGCAGAGGAAGTTCCTTCAGGACAGCACGAGGGTGGGTAAGACAGCATGAAAGATGTGACTCAGGGCACCTCCTACAGTGGCTTGGCCAAGGGACAGGGAGGAGACTGTGGCAAAAGACGCTTCTACTAGCTGGTAAAAGACAGCCAGATCCAAATCCAAGAGACACCATGGAAAACAATAATTCAGCATGAAGGCATTCCTGTACGTCACATGATCATTTGGAAATGCTTCACGTTTTATACTTCCAATTGTAAAACAGAATGTTTTTAATCCCAATCTTTCTTGCCACATATTAAGTTGTCTAAGGAACAGAAATCAATTAACAGTCAGTTAGCTTCTCTTACATTAAGATCACTCTTGGCATTTTGAGATTAACAAAGGTTATACAACCAATCTGCATTTGCTTCTTCCTGCAATAAAGTGCTACATATAACATGTCATTTTAATGACCATGAGTAGGAGCATTAAATAAGTACAAAATTAGCTTCCTAGCAGGACA
Source organism: Platysteira castanea (assembly GCA_013397175.1). Lineage (NCBI taxonomy): Eukaryota > Metazoa > Chordata > Aves > Passeriformes > Platysteira > Platysteira castanea. Next base: position 268,301 of record VYXC01004063.1, read on the forward strand.
CACTCTATCTGCCATCAACAGAAAAGAATAAAGTATTACTGATGACATGGAGGGGAGCGAGAGGACGTCAAATTTGCAAGTACAATTGAAATACTGAGGGTATAAAAGACAACTGTATGGTTCCAAAAGCATCTTTTTATAGCTTTATATTTGAAAGAAGTTACTGGTACCTTTTCAAATAAACAGTCTTATTAACTTCAGCCAACAGTTAGTTTTTTTCTTTTTTTTTTTTTTTGCAAGTGAGAAACAAACTAGTGCAAGACTAAAGCACTGTGCAAAACTGCCTTTTTTTTTTAGTCTGAGTATTTATACCCAGAATTTATCCATACCCTTTTTTAAATCCCCTTGTTGGATTTTTTTTTTCCACCATAGAATTCTAGTTATACAAGTTGTTCCTGCAAACTAAAAGGTAACCACTGCATAATACAGTATCTATATAATATTTATATGCCCTTTTAAAACAAAAGATGTATGCTGTGGCCCAGAGGCAGGTGTTTGTCACACCCGTGTAAGAGCTGAGAATCGGGCCTGCTGTGTGGGTGCACACACTTTTCATTGTCATGCTCTCATCCTGCAGTGCTGAAAGCAACTTTTTTCCTCGTCAGTTCTACCCCAAATCCTCAAACCTTGACACCTGAGTACAAGGCATCAAACAACTAAAGGAAGCTGCAAACAGCACTGAAATTATATACCAGTTCTCCCCCTGCCCCAACCCAAACATTACTCTTTCCACAGCTCCATAGTTCAGGGGGAGGCAGGGGGAAGGCGGGGAGCGAGTGTGTGAAAAGGGGAAAAGAAGAATGGTTAAATAAGCCAATCCAAGGGATGTGCAAAAGCAATGTCATGGCACATGACAGGCAGACTTTCTTCCACGCACCCGCACGCACACAAAGCCCAAAAATAAAATGCATCAATATGTCATCTTACAAGTGCTGATTGCCAATAAGGACACTCTTTTTTTTTTCAGCTTAACAAGACAAAATAGTTTCTTAGATAAGAGTACTGGGAACATGCCTCTGAAGGTAGAAGTATGCAGTAGGTCACCTCTTGGAGATTGAATAAAGCAGCTTTCATGTCAATGCAATAAGTATACACACAGAGCCATTTGCTAAACCTTACTAATGATATAGTACAAGTGTTCGTTACCTCTTGGGGCTACGTTTTGCAGCAATGTATAACCTGCTGGGTTTGTTGGGGGATTTTTGGTACAGAATGCAACTGCCCTCAGACAGTTTCTGCCCTTTCTGTTAGTCCAAGGTAGGCAAGGAAGGAGTGTTTGGGTGAAGAGGCACCTCCCGGTGCAGTCTGAGGTCTGGGTGGATGGAATGTGAGATCGTAGTGGTTTTTGGGGAAAAACATTGTTAAAGGAATAAGGTGGGCAAACTCTGAGTTCCAGTATTTATCAAAGCACAGGGAAGTGCCGTTGATGGCCAAGGCTTTCACTGCCAAGTTTGGCTCTGCCCCGCTGCCGTGTGCAGCTGACATAGCTACTGTTTGCAGAGCCTGGGAGGCAGACATAACTGAGAGGGGTGACAGAAGGTTCCTGGAGCTGTTCACCGGTAGGAGTGGACTGGCTTCCTTGGAGGTTGAATACTGGCCCTTCTTCTCCTCTTCGGAGCAGTCCCCATTCTGGTGCTTCTTCACGTGGCGGCTGAAGACAAAAGGGTGGGTAGTCTTGAACAGGCACTCGTCGCAGCTGAAGGTCTGGCGTGGAGCGTGCTTCAGTTTCTTGTGCAAGTTGAGATTGTCTTTGCGTTTGCAGCTGTAGCTGCACTGGTCACAGTGAAAAGGGCGCTCGCCGGTGTGGACACGCACGTGCTCGATCAGCTTGTTGGCCGTCTTGGACAGGTAGCCACACTGGTCACACTTGTAATGGTTGCCAAGGCGGTGCTCGCGGATGTGCATCTCCAGCTCCAGCTGGTTGGCTTTCACTGTCTGGCAGATCCGACACTTGTACTCCATCTTGTAGTGAGTCTTCAGGTGGCACTCCATGGCTGCGGGGCGGTTCGTGGAGTAGATGCAGAACGGGCACCTGGCAACACAGCAAGGCAGGGCAGGGACAAAGAAAAGAGGAGTCACTCAGCTGGCAGACCTGCGTTCCTGCTTTACCCCTGTCACTCAGCCCCTTTCTGACCTACTAAGGAGGAGAAAAAGGCACTCAGTTCTCCCTGTGAAGCCTCTTTCCAATATTTGGTTCACCTTGGCACATCTCTACTTAGAGGAGGTTTGCCCATTTAATGGCATTCCTAAGGAAACCCTGATTTGCTCTGAAGGAGCATCCCTTTAACCTTCTGGCTTACCTTGATGGGGTCTTCCCCCAAAGCAGGCCGGGGAGTGCAGGATGGGTGACTGATGCTCAGGTACTTTGTATAATGATTCCTAGTGTTTGCACGAAGTCACTTTGGCCATTTTTTCCATTAAGAAGTGGTTTAAAGTGAGTGTTTACAGATGAGTATGAAAGCAGCTGTTTAAGTAAAGATGGAATAAACTTGTAATACCACATGTACAGCAAAAGCTTAGGAAATCCCTTTTATGTGACCTTGAACAATAAGCTTGCTGGGTATCCTGCTAGGAGCAGCTGAAAGCCAGGCTGTTAGGATGATTTGTTGGGACTCCCATTTCTGGGAGATGAGCTAGTCATGCTGAAAGGGGCGTGTGCTTGGCAGTGTTTGCCTACAGCTGCCTCTGCCATGGCAGGAATTGCTTCTGTGTAGGAACAGGATGTGGGTTCTGCTTACTCACAGCACCAAGCGTCCGGCCCAGGGTGGACATGGCAAAGGGCCTCACCCCAGTTCCTGAGCCAGGAGGGGCCAAGAAGGGGAGAGGAGGGAATCATGGAAGCTTCAAAAGAAGCCTGAGCTGCACGCTGAACAAGCCTGGACACCACCAAACCCAAAACACACCCGCTGTTGCCTGGTGCAGCTGAGAGGAAGTTGGTGGGGACAGCTGCCTGCCAGGGATCTCTGCTGCACTGAAGCAAGCACACAGCCTTCCACGTGGAACTGGTGAGCTCAGAGGGCAGGGCTGCATAAAAACTTACAACTAAGGCACCTGGCTACTGTCTTCTGACATCCCAGCTGCCACACATCTGCATTCACTGTTTAGCAGGTCTGCTAATTGTGTTCTGGCATTTTGGATAATTTCTAAGCAGAGATCCTCTCTATGTGTGTTTTCCTTGCTACATCTGGTTGAACCTAGAGGTTTAGTACTAATCTACAAGCTAATCAAGAGATTTCTGAGGAAAGTGAGTAAAAAGAGGAGGACAAAGAGATACTAAAACATCTGGACACTTTTCCTGATGCACACCAAGTACTCTGATCCAGAGAGGGAGCCTGTCTGAGGCTTCTAATGTGATTATCTCTTGCACCAGAGGACTTCGCTGTCAATGCACACATACCTCTCCTGGGCTGGGTGCTCTCTGGATCAGAATCTCAGATTTTGACCTGGAGCTGGAAGAATCATGTTTTTTTTTCTCTTCCCCCACAGCAAACAGGAGACAGAAAAATACAATTTACTTAGATCTCTTCTGGCTCTTCTGGATGCCTTAAAAAAAATAAATCAGAGCTTTTTCTTAGATCCAGCTTTCAAAGTATCTAATTATTACTTGAGTTGGGCAGGAATATAGACTGAGAAACCCATTCTGTCAGGAAGACTTGAGTCATAGGTCATGGTTTTTCCTTGGTAAATAGAACAGATTTTATGCAGCTTAAACCAAATGTGCATTAGACAACTGGTCTGTATGTCCAAGGCAGACATCCCATCGTTCTGGCACACTATTTGTTTCTCAGTCTGGTCTTCTTCCCAGATTCAATCATCTCATCTCAAGTGACCACAGATCCCAGTCTGTGGAACTACTGAGCTGGAGACCAGAGGTTGCCTGGCACACAGGACCAGTTTTCCAAAGCTGCCGCGCACACCACGGGAGCTGTGCACGGTGACAGTGGACGTGGCGCGCTCCTCGTGTCCCGGCCGCAGCGCACTGGAAACATCAGTCTGCTCAGCAAGAGCAGCAGAAGCTGGGAGCCCTGTGCTGAACCCTTGCTGGGCTCCAAGTGGTTCCAGCCTTTTTCCCTGCAGCAGCTGGAACAAACAGAGACCAGGGCCGTGCCTCTTTCATAACGTCAGACTGCCTGCCCAGAGAGCAGGCATATGGCCCCAGCAGTCCCTCCTTCCCTCAGGGGTCTAACTTTGACATGAGGGCACACTCATTCTCTAGAAACACTGCTCTGCACCAAAAGACCTTAAAGGACACCACCACAGCCAAAACCAAAGGGCTTTTTTTCTTAGAAGACTGTATTACTCATTACATGTTAATTTATACAGTAGTGATTATTGTAGGGCATGCAAGCAAAGCAGAAAGCATCCAAGTTATTCATTCTTGGAGAGAAATGACTTTGCATTTGAGTACACAAAGGCTATGACCTTTAAGATTGTAACTTCATACCTAGTTGCAGAGGCTGTATAGGATTTAGTTTCTTTGAGCCAGGTGCAGAACAGAGCCTGTGCTGGGCGCTTCTTTGCTCTGATGCTTTGAAAAAAAACCCCTTAGTCTGCCAAAAGCTCTTTGTAGGACCCATCACATACTGTCTCCTCTGTGACTTGAAAAGGGAAAGGACCACAGTTTGTTACAGCTCCTCTGCTGCCAGGTTACCAATCTGCTGTAGTGATGCAAGCCTGAGGGACAGGCCTCGGGTCATCTAAATACAAGGAAGTCCCAAATCTGGGTTAATAATTGACCAACCCTTTCTGACTGACTTCCTTTTGTCCTATCCCCACTGTATTAAGGTGCTTAACACAGTAAAAGTTTGTGTACTTGCTTTCCTTACTTGAGCCCACCGGTGGGGACAGTGTGGCATTTCTTGTGCTCCAGTAATTGCTCAGGTGTCTTCATGAACTTGTGGCACACGTCACACTCGAACATTCGTGTGATCAGGTGGATTTGCAGGTGACGTTCAAACATATTTTTTGTTTTGCAGACAAAGTTACAGAAAACACATTCAAAGCCTGAAAAATAGAACAGGAAAACTCAGTCCTTACACTGTGGCCAGATTGACTGCATAGAGAGTGACAGCTTGTATTTGGTTAAACAGTGCTTTACCTTTCTCTGACTTCTCTTCAGTGTTCACTGAGGTCTGACTACCAGGCACTACAGAAATGACCAGCAGGTTGTTTGACCCCTTGTTTTTTGGGGTTATATCTGCATCTTCTTTGCTGTTGGCAGAGTCGCTCAGTGCTGACAGTGAAGATGAAGATGGACTGTTAGATTCACTGGGTGTCTTCCTCTCTTCAGCTGAAAAACATAGAGCAATAACTAATTCAGCAGATTAGATGGAGTCTCCATGATTCTGTTTTAAATTTCAGGAAGTATTTATCTTTAAAGTTAATTCAAAACAAGTCTGAAATTAATTGAGCTAATTAAAAAAACATTGTTTGGCCTCCTTCCTTTTTATCAGTGTTTAACCACAGTATCTCTCTCAGTTTATCCTGCAACTGAGTGTTTCTGTGGTGGTAGTGGGAAGGGATCATGCAGTTGTACCTCATTACTGGACTGAAAAAAAAGTCAAGAAAACACTTTGACTACTATGAATTCAAAAACAGTGAAAACTTGTCACTTAGGAAACAGAATTTCTGTAGGTTTGGGGTGCAGAAACCTACTGGTCCAAGCTGAACTTCCCCCACCTTTCCATTTATATGGGTCCAGTGGGTAAATTTGGGATGAAGGGTAAAGGAGAATAATCTCAGTCATTGTAGTGAAAAGCATCCCCAGTAATCATTGCAGAGGTAACAGCATGCTCTCAAGATTTATGTGTTTTTATTAGAATCTCCTTCTAAAGTTAATTGAAAAGCATGTTACTTAACTGGACCTAGAGATAAAGCTTCATTATGAGAGAAAGCATCAGAGCTTCCTTATGTATGCAATAAATGTATGAAGTCCAAATCCCAAACCCTATCACACACTAGCACTGAACAAGAGGGAGAGTTCCCATATGAGAACTGCCATGAGCCAGCGAGGCAAGGATGGGCAAATTATTCCCTCCCACCCATGTCCTGGTTCAATCAGAGCTGTGTTAAAAGGAGACTTCACTAAAACTTCAAATTCTCCATGTGACACAGTCCCCTGATCAAGGCCTCTGTGAACACCAGCACCTGTGTACTTAACTTTAAACTGATGAGTGGCACCTTTAAGATAAAAACGAAGGAATGCACTAATGAAATCTGATGACCCGAGCTGCCAATAGGGAGGATGACTGGATATCATACAGAGAGATTCACTGACCTTGGGGACCAGACTAATAGAAATGGAATGAAATTTAATAGCACAGAGGACAAGGTTATGACCTGAAGGGCCAGTAACAAGAATTTTTGCTACAAATGAGAAGTGCCTAAGTTGGAAACAGTCAAGGAAAACAAAAGTAGAATTCGAGCAGAACAGGGGATGAATATGAGCAATCAGTGTTGGGGAGCCTTCAAGGAAGGTAAATGTGATCACAGAATGTTATGTGTGACCTATTCCCAGTAGCTGCTGCTGGTTTGCACTGCCACCACTGCTGATTTCATTTCACCATGTACAGCTATGATTGCATATGTCCAGAGCAGGGGTTCCAACAAGAACATATGCAGTGAGGGATTGGTACAGCAGGAAAACCGTGTTCCATATAGGAAAAGGCTCAGTGTACATTTAGAGGGGAGAGTGGTGTTCTCCAGAAATGTACTAAGGGAATAAATACTGTGGAAGGAGGGATGAAAGGTGGACTGCTGTTTCAGATAAAGGGCAGTTCTGGCACAAGAACAATGTACGTGTATTCTAATTATCACTAAGACACACACACTGGAAATTTTAAAAAGGTCCCTGATCTTTATGCAAGAAGGTCTACAGCTGCCTGGCTCTAGAAGTAGTTTGTTTAAAACAATGATACCTCCTTGAAGGCATATGCCATATCCTCACAAGCAGTCCCTTTATGACCTGGTAACATCACAGGATAAGGAACTGGAGTCAAGTGACCCAGAAAACCCATTTTTTTTTTTCACTCTGTATTTGCCATATGTGTGAGCATTTGGCTGAATCACTAGCTGAGTGCCTCAGCTGGGCAGGGTGAAGGAAGAACAAGGGGGTTTTGCCTATCTTCAAAAGACAAGTAGCAGTTTCAATCTTTTAGCCAGAATAGAAAAATACAGCAGAGCTGTACAGCTCTCTTTTGAGCTCTGAGGCTTTTCACATAGCTATGTGTGGTGTTTCTCATTTGCCTTGAAGTCCTCGTTATGAAGTAGTGCTGAGAGCTATGCTGGCATAAAATCCCTTGAGACCTTTCCAGTAGTTCATATTTCTGCAGTTACATTTAACTTATGTACCTGTGAACACAACCAATTGTACTCTTCTCTCCCTTTTTCATCCCTCCTGTTTTCCCAATTTTATTCCTGGTAGGACAGGAAAAGCAATTTAGTGATGGAAAAGTTGTGCTGGATGCAGTTCAGGTTCTGTATTGTAAACACAACTGTGAGTAGTTTGTCGCAGAAAAATGCTTCTGCCTGGTCTTATAAGAGAAATTAATTAAAAGGACTCCCATTTTCTTCTCCTTAAATTATGCCAGACTTCATTAGTTGGACTAAGCATATGGAGCTTGTTTGAAAACTGCTATTGCTCTTATCCTTGGCTATTAAGTGAGCAGGACCAGGGAGCGAGCATGACTCGTTCTGCAATTTAATATAAAGTTACATTTATGGTATTGCTGAATCACAGTGTCAACTGAACATCAGCGTGAAATTCCAAACTGATGGACTGTGGGGGCAAACACAGCAAAGAAGAGCAAAGCTCAACATAATGTTTATTTCAGACTTAAAACCAGGTATGCACAATTAGCCCTCAAAGTCACCTTATCATCGCTGAAGTCAAAGCAGGATTTTGATGAAATAGTAAACCAGTCAGAAAAACAAATGAAATATGCCGACTCCAACAGGGGAGGGGATTTCGGGGATAAGAGGAATAGGAAGAAGGGCTAAGTAGTCCTTCATTTATTTCACTAAGCTTGAAAATTGATCTGCACTACCAGATTATTTGCCTGGCTGGAGTCCAATTCACTTCAACTTTGAGAGATCAGGCCTTAATTAGCAAGCATTTCAGTGAAAGCAGAGTGCTAATGGGAAGTGTGAAGGTTGCACCTAAAAAGCAAGGAAGAGAGAGATCACTGCAGCTGAGAGAGAGGGATCATCACCTGTGTGCTTGTTGTTGACGTGAGCCTTCATATCTGCCTCTTCCATAGTGACAAAATCGCACGCCGTGCAGCAAATGGAGAACATCCACTGCTCCTTATCCACGTGGAGGGACATATGACTGACAAACTGGACATTCATCTCCGTCTCAAACCCACACACGTGGCAGCTGCAGGCACAAGAGAATTCAAGAATAAGAAACATTAAAAAACAAACCACAAACAGAAGCCTGTTGCCTTTCCCCAAATTTGCAAGAGGAAACTCACAGCACAGTTTTCTGCTCTTCCTCGCTGCTCAGTGTTCACTGCAAAATTCTTTTGTCTGCTGAACTGCCTTTGAACTGATGGCCATGCCAACGTGATTAAGGGCAGGCACAATGCAACAATCCTGTACATGCTATAATGATGCTAAATAATCATAAAGTTAATTAAAAACTACAGATTCCAGATGCTGTGCATCACCTAACCGATTCCTTTGGGCAATAAGAGGCACTGCAGCTTTGCCAAGATGTTTAGTACAGCTGATACACTGACAAACAGAGAGCTTGCTGCACACTCCAGGAGTGATTTTCGAGCCCTGGAATGGTTCCCATGCCAAACTGGGATCTTGTGCAAAACTGCCTGGCAGTTTCAGTGTAAGCAAGTAAAAATGGGTTCAAACATTCCTTATGCTTGACTGGAAAACAGCAGTCTTCAGCTATGCAAATAATTAGCAGGGATACAGATTTCACAGCCAGCACATAAACAGAGTGATATTGAGAGGCAGTGGAAAGGACCCTTTAATTTAACTTTCTTTGCAGCGTCCTCTTGCTTTGATTAGGCCATTAACATTTAAAACAAGCCAGAAAGATTGGAAAAGGCATATACTCCAGGGCACTATTTTGCTTTCCCAAGGGGAAGGACTAGATAATCTAATCCAGCAGGTCTCATTTATTTCTCACTTCTATGATTTTGTAATTAAATCTGCTCTTGGCACTTTGACTAAAAGTAAGAGTGATTTGGTAATCTGCTTGGCCACTAGAGTGCACATCACAGTTTGCAGAGTGCACAGCAGTGCATACAACAAAAAGAATGCCTAAATATCCATTTTATCTGGGCAGCTCCTTTCAATTTTTCAGGCAAATTCTCCTGAAGGTTTTCTTTCTTTGATCATGTTGGTCACAGAATATATATACACCTCCAGCAAACAGAGGAAATGTGTAGATTGATATAACAATTCTTGATATACTTTAAAACTATTTGATTTCATACATTTGGCTGAAGACAAGGGAACTATCAGAGGTAACTGGAAGAGCAGGGCTTTAGACTTGCTGTGAATCCGTGTACATGATGGGATGTTTCCAAACACAAAACTTAAAAGAAACACTGCTTAGAAAGTTAGAGAGGCTTCTAAGAGCACAGCTGCCTCACAAAGCCATTTTAAAAAGCCAACCCCACAGCAAACCCCTGAGTCCTTGGCCAGCCAAGGCAAACAGCACGAGGCAGCCAGCCCGGGTTCACTGCTCAGCCTAACTCAGCCTAAGCCAGATACGGGCAAGGCCAATACTTCAGTCGTGGCTCCAACCGTGCAGCACCAGAGGGGTGGCCCTGTCACATGTCCTCAGCCAGGCACACGAGACGTTGTGTGGTGCACAGCCCTCGTCTGGGTGCTCACCTGTAGTAATAAGGGTGCTTCTTTCCATCGCTGCCCTCGGCCGTGACGGCGCTGACGATGTCCTCGGTGTCGGTGCTCACCAGCTTCACGGAGTGCACAGTCAGGTGCTGGTTCAGGTTAGCACGGCACTTAGCAGCATAGGGGCACAAGTGGCATTTGTACTTTCTCTCTTCTGAAAACAGGAGCAGAGGGATGTGAGTGTATACCTCAGCCTGAAGCCAGCTGCTTTGCAAGCTGCCAGTAACCAGGCGTGCATTCCTCTGGGTTTCTCCAAGCAGCTTTCAGGATGAGGAAGCTGGGAAGCTGATCGTTTTAGAAGTTCATAGGAGTTCACAGCATTCACTTAGAAAAAAACCCTACTAATTTGAAGGTAGTTTAGGGCAAGTTTTTTAATTTGATCTACCCCCTTGTAGTCAGATAATATAAAACTTTATAAACTGAAAACTAGGACAACTGCTGTTCTGGGAGCTGCAGCAAAGCCAGTGGAGAAACAGGTCAATAGTCTACATCTATTTCCTTTACCCAGCATCTTCTATTTGATTTTTGGGCTTAGTTATTGTTGAGGTTGCCAATGTGATCACTTGCAGAGAGCTGATAGTTGATGATTTCGTATTAAAATCTGAGGGTAGAAGGAAGGGGAACACTGTACGTCACTAGTCCAGTTCCAAAAATAAACTAATGAAAAAGCTCATTCAAAGAACAGTTGAAAAAAATAAACTAATTCATCGTGAGTTTCTGACGCTTCACAATTTTAAATATTCCTCTTTTTTATTTTAAATCAAACATTTCTAGACCCTGGCAGCACAGTTTCTGTGTGTATGCCAGGCTGCATTTTGGGAAGGGTTGATTAAAAGAACCAAACATTACATCACCTTTTACAACCTTTTCCTTTGAGGACCTGCTGCTCTAAAATTGAAATATAAAGCTACAAGCATGAGGGGAAAGGCATTCCATAAAGCAGCTTAGGATGAAGGAAACCCCACTAGACCATGGAGCATCTGAGCCTTTCCAGGATGGCTCTGCTGGACGGCTCAGCATACACCGGCATTATACCAACAGGATTTCTCAGCACCACAGGCGAAATCCTTGCTTCCGAGGGTTATTTTGTGCAGTGCACTTCAGCAGGCTGACAGAGTGCATCTTCCATATAAAAACTCAGTTTGTCTCAGCTGATTTGAAGCTGATTCACTTTAAGAAAGTTGGTGTGTTGTAGAACAACCTCTCTCAGCACTGTATGATGAGAGCAAAGATGAGTGAGATATTCAATCCTTTCAGTTTCACAAATCTGAAACACGAAGGCCAAATCTTTTGTTGTTCAGTGACATTTGGAAAGTTCATCAGGTGAATGATGTTTTTGTCTAAAAAAACCCCAGATCCGTCCAACAAAAGGCTGTGCCTTCTCTTCAGAACTCCTTTATCAAGCTTGGTTACCAGTTGGTGTCTGAAGTCTAGTGTGCTGGAACCTGGACAAACTTGAATTTGTAAGGAGAAATTTCATGTAGGCTGCGAAGAAATAAAATGTTACCTCCCTAATGCTGCTCTGACATTGTGTCCTATTCCTGTGCTTGGCTCTGCTCCAGGTGAGCCAGGGATGGCTCACACACTTCTCTCCTTACCATCTTGCTGCTCCCTGACATGAACCCTCACGGAATTCCCGAGTGCTGTACCAACCACCCAGCAAGCCCTGCCTTACCTGTGTGCAGTGAGAGGTGCCGGGACAGAGTCTGCTGGCGGCCAAACACTTTTCCACACACATCACAGGGAAACAGCTGGTCGTTAAATTTCCAAGATGGCAATCCATTTCCCACCTCCAGCCCCAGCTTTTCTGTTTCTATGCCAAAATACACAAAGTCATCTTAAGAACTCTGAAGACTTGCAGATTTCATTCAGTAGAGCCCTGTAGGCGTCATATAAAATGCAGCACTTTGGCTGCACGCTGTGTGATCTGGCACATGAGTTCATTTAAAAAGGAAACTCCCAATGCTGGAAAGGAAATGAATCTTTCATACAGCATCTTTCATACACACTCTAAAGCAGAACACTGAGCCAAAGTGTTCTGGGCATAGGCACAGCCAAAGGGTTAAACCAGGTTATACACAGAGAGAAAGTCAAGAGTGAGCAGCACAAGCATTAACCTCTAATTATGGTTTTGTGGAACAACCACTTCTTTGGCTTTTTCAGTAACCACCTTTGTTTGGTGCATGAAGAAGCCTGGTCTGAGATGGTGGTCTGTCTTAACACTGGATTATTATTCATGGCTGAAGAAAGATTTCCAGATACTTTCTTTCCTATTGAGGCAGGAATTTTTGCTACATAGAATCATAGAATCGTTTAGGTTGGACAAGACCGCTAAGATCAAGTCCACCCGTTAACCTAACACTGCCAGGTCCATCACTAAAGCCACGTTCTAAAGTGCCACATCTACACACACATGAGCAGTCTGACTCTGAAGACTAGAAGACTGCTCAGACAAACATTAAAACAAAAGGACACAGCACCCCAGTGTGTGGCTGGCATCCAAGGTAAGCTCTACCCAGCACTGAGGTCCTCTGCCATCAAAATCCCCAGCAGCTTAGAGGGCCATCCATTGAAAAACTGTGACCCAGAGTGAGCTATTATCTTTTAATAAGTGGTTTTAATTGTTTCAGGAACAGAGAATACAGAAATACAGAAAAAAAGAAACCCCATGGAGCATAGAGCACAGATATCAAGGCACTTTGTAAGGAAGTTGAGAGAAAGGGCCTGGGAATAAGGAAGAGGAAAAAAGGTACACAATGCTTCAAGAAGTCGAAAGCCTGACTGGTTTTGATTTTGACAGAATGGAGCAAAAAGCAGGTAGAGACTGGGGAAAGCAGTGTACTACTTAAATCAATAAGAGAAAGAGCATCAGCAAGTCTTGAGTAAAAATATACTCTGTGCAAGGGTACTGCTCCCTGAGGAGAAGGGACTGCTGTTGTAAGAGGTGCACAGAACTACAAGGGTACTCTGCAGGTCTCCAAACACAGCAGCCAGCAGTGAGGGGGCTTGCTGTAATTCTTCTAGTTCCACTGGAATGAGAGATGCCACAGGCAGAGCACCTTTCCCCAAACCACCGCCTCCTCTGGGATCGCTGCCCAGAACAAGCTCCACCAGTGCCTGTGAACATGCCCTGATGGAGGAAAACCACTTGGCAGGGATTTCCAGGTAAATGGGAGGAGAGGAGCTGGGGACAGGAGTTCAAAAACATTGTAGTGAGCATAAGTTAACATTGTGGAGTTTGGCACAAACAGCAAAATCTTCATCCCGTGAAGCGCTGAGGAATAAACACCCCGCCTTGTACTGGCAGCGCCTCACTGACAGTCACCTACCACTGCAGATGTGACTGCCATGGCTGAGAGAGTCTCTTCTTCAGAGAGAGCTTTTCAGACAACTCCACTGTGGTTTAGGCAAAGAGCTGTCAAATCCTGTATTTAATTTAAGCAATAATAAAAACAATGCCTCGTTTGGGGCAGAGAGTCCACATAGCAATCTTAGCAAATTTAGGGCTGGCCATACTGGCCAGCCCCTTCTCCACTGCTGTTACGTTCTCCTGTGACCCTGTAATATGTACAATGTTCACACCAGAGGAATTCTGAGCCATCTGAGTGCTGCCATCCAACAACACATTTTTCTTAAAAGAATTTCTAGTTAGAAAACAAGGTCTGCCTATTCAAAATAGTCATTTTGTGAAATTAAAAAGGAAGAACCCCCCCCATCCCCTAAGGGCTGTAAGTGACCCATAACCTCCAAGAACTTCAATAAAAAAGGATTCTTTTTATTGCTATCCTTGAGTTCCAAACAATGGAAAAATCTGACTCTGTGGTAGTGCTACAGATGTTTCAGCAGAGCTTTTTGAGTACATAATCAAAACAGTGCTTCAAATGGGGAAAATAGTAATAATTATAAGAGAAGGTCACGCGGGTGTAGGTTGCTTCAATATGGTCACAACAAAAATGAATTAATTGCGACACATACCAAACAAGCAGGCTCAATTAAGTAAATAAGTCTCTTAACAATTCACTTCAGCATTAGTCATCAACCCTCTTTTATCTCTTAAGAAAAAGGAATATAATATCCTCTTCCCTATGAAGGATTGTCCCGGGCAGCTCATGGGAAGCTGGAAAAATAGCAGCTTTCTGATTATCTCAAGCTGGTGACAGCCAGTCCCTTGCAAAGCAGCTGCATATTTTTCACTGACGCAAAAGAGGACACTGAGGTGTTTTGAAAGTACTTCTGTTTACTTTAAAGGTGTATTTCTGGACTCCTAACTACAGTGCTTCCTTCTTCTCTTTTGACTGAATCTTCTCTCTGCAGCAAAGTGCTTTTTCTATTCAGCAGCTTCTTGGCTTGCTCATGGCAAACCAGAGCTGGTCTCTTGCAACAGGAGCCTCAGCACTTTGTGAAAGATTTCTCAGCTCCAAGGAAAACCACCTACTTCCACCCATCCTACCCTCTGGGCAAGCTTTGACTGCATCCTGGAGACTGGAGCTCTGTGTTCATACAGTGGCTCAGAAATCTTCCCAGAACACGCCCGGCACCTGACCTCACCAGTGACCTGAAGAGCCATGTGAGTCAACTTCCACACTCAATCCTTGGGCTCTGGCTCTAATTAATGCCAGTACCCCGTGTTTCCTGGGAAGTGAGTACAGGCCCAGCGACTCCAAGACCACAACGCTGGGCTGTGCACAGCGTTCTCCCTGCATCCCTAAGCCCTGTTCCAAGGCAGTCAGTACTGTCAGCCTTAAAGAACACCTTACACACTGGCCAGGAAGAAGATGGACTGAGACCATGTTAAATGTTAAATAATAAATCACTGGTGTGAGAGATGTCTCACAGAAATCCGTCTTTCACCACGATTTCCCCTATACTAAAATGAAGAGGAAAACGAAAAGAGAGAAAGGGGGGAAAAAAGGACTTGATACAAGATTTCTACTTTAAATCAATAATCCACAGCAAATCCCCGAACTCCTATGTTAGAAAATCATACATGGCAAAATTGAAATTATTAAGCAATAGACTGCATTTCTATGTGGGTTTTGGAGTTTAAAACAAAACATGCTCAGTAAAATGAAAGGCCTCCAAGTTCGCCAGTAGAACATTAAAAAGAAACAGAAGGATTAAGACTCAGGATATTACAGGCTAGTGATAAAATTATTTTTAAATAATTTTGCATAAAACTCTTAAGAGCTAAGAATCTTAGGTAAAGGTAAAACTTAATTAAATATAGTGAAATACATCTTTATGGACACCTTTCCCACCCTCCTGCATCACATGGTATCATTCCCTTTCTAGCCACAACTTCATAATAAGTAGCTGTGTAAAGCTGATCATCAAGAAGGGGTTAGGAACTGCCACCATCTGTATTTTCTCTGAGGTGAGGACAACTGCAGAAAGATTGTTCTGTGCCTCCTCTTCTCCCCCCAGACAGATTTCATTTCTGGGAAACAAAGCACTGCAGCTTGAAAGAGTCACCATTTTACCCCTTTCCTGAGGTGCTGGGCGTAGTTCTGAACATGTACGTGTTTCCAGTTTTCACATTTAGTGATTCATCTTCTCCTCTTCCTCTACAACTGGGGATATCAATACAGAGAGTGTATTAACCACCCCTTCTGTAAAGTCTTTACCCTGCCTTTTGTCAGGATATGCTTGGAGAGAGAACACCACATCTGGTGGAAGCTGTAACTGAAGAAGAGGATGAGGTGTGACTTGAATACATAAGTGACAGTCTAGAGTCACCCAGCCAGCCTTGTGCTGCTGGTGGCTGTCAGGCACAAGGACTTCCCAGGGACTGGCTTTGGACTGTGATACTTTGATTACTTATTTTCTTTTACTTTGCTGTATTTTTTGGTTACTGCTTCACAGTGTTTTATGCTACATTATGTTTTAATATGCTGTCCAATGTCGTGCCCAGCTTTATATCTTTATACAAACAATGGAAAGAACGAAACCACTATTTAAGTGAAGAAGATAAATCTAAGAAAACAAACAAAAAGCATGCTAAAGTGTCATTCAGAGAAGATAAATTCATGTCTATAACCTTTGCTGGTTTACTGTCTGCTCTCACATCCTGTAACTCACTTAAACAGCTGCTTCTCTGTTTTATCTTCACACTCCATAGACCTCAGAAGCAACCAAATCCACAAGGGCAGATCCTTATGGTCAGATGGAATCCCATGGATATAAATTAAACAGATTGTTCTTTGCAATAAGTATTCCTTAAAGAGATGGAAGTGAGAGGTGCTGATAAGTCTTAACAAGGAAGGTCAAAATTCATTTTCTCTCCTTTCTTCTGGAAGTGAATGTCAGAGTTATATTTTGCGTTATTCAGACAGTTTTACACCACAAAAATGGCCAAGGAGAAACCAGATAAGTAATTTTGAAAATAAAATGAACAGAAATCCTATAAAAATAGAGAGTGGTGGTTAGATTATTTTCAGTAAATGCTGCTTGCAAGTCGAATGTCATGGAGGAAACAAGTCAGTTGTCCAGAAGGTCTGGAGACAGATGAGCCACCCAGGGTGAAGCTGAGAGCTAAGAGGGATGGACAGACAGCCAAACTCTGGGCAGGAGGTGACCTGGGAAAAGGTAGATTGCAGCTGATACAGAAGAAAAGGAAAGGAAGCATGTGGTACCTCCCTCCTCCCACTTCAGGGGATAAAACCTGATGTGAAAAATACAAGATGCAGAAGGAAGCTCCTGTGGAAGAGTGCATCTAAAAAATTCCACCAAACCAGAAAATTAATAAACTGACCAAGAAACAGTGCTGGACAAGCTAACCCGGGTTCTGTGAGCTCATGGCAAGAGGATGAACACTCCTGTGCAGATGTCCAACAGCAAGGCGTCTCATTTTGCTATGAAAGACTTGGGACATAAAACGGTCATCAGATAACTTCTGGCTGCTCCCAGCCTGAGGCAAATTGCTGCTTTTTCCTTTGAGATCTGTCAAGTGCCCCACATTTATCCAAGAGGTAAATGCACTGCATGCAGCTCTACAGGCATGGCACAAAGCTTGCTCCATTTGTAAGGTTATTTCTGTTTGGTTATGTCTAAAAGACAAAAACTTCAAGAAATTATTTATTCAGAAACAAGGTATTAAGGTTAGGTAATCATACAAACATTGCTTTAAAAACATTTATTTGCTCAATATCTCCTTCTTCTGTCTGCATTTATCTATCTTATTATACTGTCTTCCTACTTTCTGCAGTGCTCCCATCATCAAAGATGCATTTTATTGCTTTGGAGTCTTCCCCTTACATGTTCATCTATCACCTCTGGCAGGCACTCTGTATTTAAAAATTGAGAACTCCTTTTATGAAATATGTAATTAAGGCTCTGATGCAAGCTTGTTTGCCAAAAGCCTGTGAAAGGTTCCCAAGCTCAGAAATATATTGACTATACGAAATTGCAGTGCTCCAGATACTATATATCTTACTCCCTTTCCAACTTGCTTCCACAAAGGTTTTATTTGTGGGACCAGAAATCTTATTTCTAGCAAGTCAGTTAAAATAAACAGCAGAATCCTTCCAGGTACTGTAGTTCCTGAGTAAGATCTACCTCTCAACTTAGATAAGGTATCAGATCCTTACTGGTGCTGCAGTCTTCATTTGTCACCCTCTGCATCCCAGGATCCTGTCTGGTCTTGGTTCAGGGAGTATCTTTTACTGTGAGCAGACTCATCCACTATTAACTGAGATAAGCAATTGCTTTCTAGGCATAACATTTTTCCATATTCCCCACAAAAATACAAAGAAGATGGAAAACTCTAGTTCCACTTGTGAGGGAGCATGTCCTTTTTGTTTCATAAACCCCAAAAATCTGCACATAAACAATCTGAATGACAGAACAAATGCACAGAGGAAGCAGAAAGTCTCCTTTCCAAATAAAAAACTTTATCAATTAATGCTCTTATTTTTTTCCCCCTCAAAGGCTTTGCAAATGTTTAGCATTACTATGGAGTGTAAAAACCATAAAAGCAGTAATGCTATGATAATTTAAAATCCTTGCTATAGAAGAAAGTAGAACCCAAGTGATTTTATGTATCAGTAGCACAGTACTTAAGCTGCTCTTTCTGAAAACAGCAACCATCGAAGTTGGAAATACTTCAACAAAGTGCTTGCACAGCCCACCAAAAGAAACATTAATATTGTGCACAAAAGTATTCCAAGTGCACAACAATAGACAGCAGCACTTGAAAAGGTCACTGAAAAACAATAAAGATGGCAGGGTGTGGGGAAAGAATAAAAACAGGTAGAAGATGAACTTTAAAGCTGACTCCATAGAAAAACATGGAAGAAAAAGTGAAGCCCCCTTCATTGCTAAGACCAAGCCCGTTGCTCAAAAATGGACAATCAGATGCAGGGTGAGAAAGTCAGGGCAAAGACAAGGTTGGGACAACACTGACTTCAAAACACAAAACGACTCCCACCTTCCATCTTTGCATCAAAACTCACACTATTTTCACTTCGCTTTTACAACAGAAGACTTCTGAACAAACCACGCGATACCTTGTGATAACCTTCATCTGCATTATAAAGCTCTGGGATTTGCTTTTATTCTCTGCATTAAGCTCAAAACTTAAGAAACAACCAAGAAGAGAGAAAAAAAATCCAGTAAATTCTGTGCAAGGTGGGTGAAGTCCCAGAGTTTTAAGGAACCCTAAAGCTGCAATAATGTTGCAGTCATTACTTGAAAACTATTTTTACCATATATACATGATGCATCAGTTTGAGGACAGTGCTGGACAACAGCCTCTCTATCCCCCAGCTTGTATTACCAGTCTTGCTTTAGCATAAAGCGTAACCAGGACTGTGTCTTGTGGTAGCTGCATCCCTTACACAACAAGAAAGAACAGAACGATGTAAAATTCACAACAGATGCAAAATCAGGCCCTCCCCAAGCTGTGAATTTGCTGGCTGAGAAGCAGCAGTCATGGAGAAGTCCCTTTATCTCAGTGCACGGGCTCCAGGAACTCCTCCATCGTTCCCAGTGACCACAGGGAAGATCAGCTGGGTTTCATGGCTGCAGATGAAGTAATGCAATATGGCCCAGAGGAAAAATGGCTTTTTTTTTTTCACTGAGGGTGCCGAGACATTTCAAGAAAGGCAAAGGAATCACCAACAAATCTGCTCCCAAAAAGCGTTTTTAAAAGCTTTACCTGATCATTGTTGGCCAAGAACAACAGCCTTTCAGTAGCAAAGGGCTCTATCACCATTACTATTTGTTTTTTTTGTTTAGGAATAACAGCTGAAGTTAAATCCTGCATCTATTGTCAGAGCAATCTGGTAATGTGCTCTCTCTTATCTTTGCATAGTATATTTTATTTCATTTCATTTCCTCCTGAAAATGTCTTCATGACAACATTAAGATGTGCCATAATAAACTTGCAGAAGTTTCCTCTAATTCACTCCCAAGCAGGTGGTCCTCGCATCTATCTCAGGCATTTACACTGCTTGTAACACTTACTTTGGGTGCTACAACACTGAGTTCATATGAACTTATGAAAGTATAATTTGGTCCTATTCCTATTTTTAAACCAAAATTAATTCATTTCCATAATGCCAATAGGTTTCTACCTTTTAATTTCTTTCCTACAATTCTGCTTAAGACACACTTCCAAGAAATGCTTTTTAAAAAAATCACTCAAACATTTGAGCACATTAGCACCATTATGTGGCATACAAATTTTCCTTCTTTTCTTTGGTTTTAGTCAATATGACCATTTCTGCTTGCAAGTCCTCATGAAATGGGGGCTTTTCTTTCTTAAGAGAAGGTAATAAATGCACCTAGGACACTTTGCAGAGGATAACACTAGTAGTCCCCATCCAGCATTCAGATACAAATAAAGACAAATTGGCTTTTAGATTATATTTCTCTTTTCAGCTTTCTGCCTCTTTTTGGGTGAACCAAAATCTTCTGTTTACTTGGAAGATGCTGGTGACCAGAAACCTCAATGGGGGAATGCAAAATAAAGCCCCAAATGCAGGTTGAGTTCCTGAGCTGACTGAACTAACACAAAATAATCAACACTGGATGAACAAGTAACTGCAAACATTTGGCCAGAGCCAAGGTGCTTGTGACTGCTGCTGAGAAAGAAAATGTTCTTGCTGCTTTTATTGCAGATTCCCCAAGTGATAAGCACTGAATCTGCCACTTCCTTGAGGCCTTTAACTCCTCTTTTTAAGATATTCACATCTCTCTTTGCTCTCCTATCACCAGCACACACATCTGCCTGTAAACCAGCCCCTCCTTCTGCATAATTCTCTCATCTGCCTTCTGCTCTTATTGCAGTGAGCACCACAACTGCCCCAAACTCAACTAAAACACCCAGCAACAAATTAGGGCAAATTTGTACTTGATTGAAATCATGCTGTAGAAGAAAAAACCCCAAACTTGTCCTCAGCTTCACTTAGATTATTTTTAAACAACAGTCTTTATGTCTATCTATCCATCTGTCCAAACAGCTGATGAATTTTGCATTTAATTTACTTTTAGGCAGACAAATGTTATAGAAGACAAACTTGTACAAGGTAAGAAAGGTGAGGACTGGAGAGTCCCAAGGTAACTCTAAAAAGAAATGTCAGGAATGATGTGTTCCAATTCCTTTTGCAGAGCTAGAAAACTAATTTTAAAACCTGTCGTTCTATTTCATGTTGAGCTCAAATTTGGAAAAGTTTCATCTTCAGGAAACAATCTGACTCAGTGCTGATGCTTATGTTTACAGGAGATTCTGATATTAGGAAAGACAAAAGAGGATATGAAACCAGAGATAGGTTTGAATGAGATGCAGATTCTAAACCACAGCACGCTGAGTATCTGTAAGCCAAATGCCTCATCTATCAAATCTCTTTCAGGAGGCTGTTCAGTTGCCACTATGGCTTTGTTACTGAATTTATATCCCAGAATTAGAGCTGGAAGGGACCCCAGGAGGCCAGCTTGTCTCTCCCTCACCCAGAGGCACATCAGCCACTCACCAAACTTACCCATCGGTCCCAACAGGTGTTTTTCTTACTTACATTTTTTTTTAACCCTCCTGTGACAGGGGCTCCAGAGGCTCCTCTGACAGTTGTGCCAGTGCAAAAACACCCCACTGCTAGAAAGTTTTACTTCAATCTTGGAGTTTGGCTTCAACCTCCTCTGCTGTCATTTTAGCCTGTTATTCCTTATTCTGCTCACATGAATATGGGCAAGACTTAATATTTTCCTCTCAAAGCTGTCATTTTACCTATCTGGATGCCATTATCATATCTCCCCTCTTTTCTTCCCCAGACTAAATAAATTGGTAAAATTCTTCAACCTTCATGCACAGCTCATGTGTTCTAAACCTCTGACCACCTCTGTCTCCTCCACATTGTTCTTGGATTACAGAGCCCAAAATTGAATTCAGAGGGCTCCAGCTGCAGAGCAGAATTACCACACGTGCCTTACAGACAACATTCCCAACACCTCAGCCAGATGTTTGTCCTTTCTGAAATGCAACTCACAGTGTCTGACCAACGCTAATCCAGATCCCTGCCTTAAGCTGTGCTGCCTGGGCATTCATCCCTCCCTTTCTTCGTGGCACTCACCATTTCCCCAGGCACAGAACTTTGATCTCACTGTTTGATCTGCTGTTTTTCACACTGTTTCTTCAATTCCTCAAGGCAAGACTGAGCTCTAGTTCTGTCCTCTCAGGTGCTTATGGCATCTCCTTGCAAGGTGCACCCCAGACATTTAATAAACATCCTTTCTGCTCCATCATCCACAACGTTAATTAAAGGCCTGATGAATACCAGAGCAAGCACAGCCTCTTGCAGGCCCCACATGGTCCCTGGGGTTTGACAGCTGCACTTCACCACTTAATTAGAGCTGTACCTACCCTGGGTTTCCCGGCTCACTATGGGCATGCTGTGGGAGGACACGTCAGAAGCTTCACTCAGCGCCAGAGGTCATTAACTATTGTTAGGTTTCTTTCAATACACATCTCCAAGTTGGTTCCAGTTGTCCTTCCTGGAGCCAACAGAGGTTATTTTGCTGTTTTCCTTCCTTCCTTTCCCAAAACCAAGATTCTACAACTTTGTGGTCATTCTTGCCCCAAGTTCTCCTTTGTCACCTGCACCAAAACACAGCTCCCAAGAACTAGCTGGGCAGCCCTGTGTTGTCCCAAATTCACTTCCCAGAAGGATACATGGTAGACAAAAGTTCCACATTTCTCACTGAGTACTTCCAGTGATTGTAGCTACTCAGAAAACCCTTCTCAAATTTGACTTCCACTTGTGTTATCTAGTTAAGAATATTTATGGCAACAATGATTTTACTTTTTCAAAAATCACTTGCTATTGAGTAACTTTACTCAGCAAACTTATCATAATAAGCTAAATAATAAGAGTTGCTAAAATAATATGAGATGTCAAAATCTGCCCTGTTTGAAAGGGTAAAAAAATCCAAATGCTAAGTTTTATTTTTCCATGTGGGATAAAACTGTTAAATTTGGCCCTTTTTGCTCTGGATTTGAAGCTGATGATATTTCTTAACAGCTTTTGGTTTGCTGGGTTTAATGACTGTGGTCTAGTTTGGGTTTAATCTAAATGAAACCAGAAGGTATTTGTTCTGAGTGAAATTACTTTGCTTTTCTGTCCTTTACCATAAGTTGATCGTACTCTAGAAGGAGCAGACATAAAAGAGAAATGAAATTTTAAAAATGAGTATTTTTGCCTGCATGAGAACACTGCACTGTATGAGAGGGAAATAAAATTTACCCTGCATAAAGGCAGCCCATAGTAAAACAAGAAACACAAGTTTTCAGATAGATGTCAAATGCCTTCCAAGACAGCCATTAGACACGGACCTGAACTCTTGCTGCTTGTTTTAATTAACACCTTTCATCTTGAAGGTCCCGCAAACAACTGGCAAAATAATCAGGGCAGTGACTTCACAGGGAAAAGAAGCGATCTCTACGTTCCCACAGCAATTTGTGCCAAGTCCTGCTATTTAGCCTGTATTGAGAGACTGGCCAGTTCACCAGGAGTTTCATGGGATGCTCAGAAAGATATGGTCACATTCCCTGCCTAATAAATACTAATGGTTAAGAAAAACTAAGACATGTACAATGATGCACGTGCTGCATGTTTCACCTGTCCTGCTTTAGCCAGAGAACACACCACGCATGCTTGAGCAAGGGGCCATTCGCTGGTTTGAAATGGTTTGTTCTGCATAATAATGATATTTTCAGCTCCAAAAGGGACTCTGCTACTAATGAAAACTGTGTGGCTGCTCAGGACACAGCCTCTTTTGCTGCACCACAGATCTGCACCGCACATTCATGAGACGCAAACCTGCTTGGCAGCAGACCCAGACAACGCTGCAATCGGTTGAAGCCGCCTTGGTTACGATCTCATGGAATGAACCAGAAATGTGGCAGCCTCTGCTCGATGGCTGTGGTGCAAAGTGGTTGTCAAGGCAGCTGGGTGCACAGGGAGAGGAGGCTGCACGCAGGCAGACGGTCACGGGAATCTGAAGACAGGATGCGATAGATGGAAAATGTGCCAGAGCCACTATCAGGCAGTTTAGCACTGAATTATGTTGAACAAATTCTGCGAAATCTGTCTTGCTTTGGAGAACTATGCCAAGCACAGCCCACTTCTATAGCAGTCCAACTATTTCACCTTCCTAGAATCCCTTTCCACAAGTTGCCAGCTGTCTCCTGCTATCAGGCTGCAGAGAGCCACCTCGGTGGCTGACAGTCCCTGGCCTTCCAGAGAGCTCACACCAGTCACTTGTACCCACAAGACATGCTCTTTGTGGGAAGAATTAGCATGTTGGAGATAAGGAACTAAAATCAGTCACTAAAATCAATCTGCCACTCTGTCACAAAAAGAACTTTCCTACCATCTCTGAAGCTGTCACACAGGTTGGATTTGTCAGAGGGATACCTCTCCAGTGTACTTACTCATGCACCTGTGTTGATTTTCACACAACCCCATGTGCACACACACACACACACAAAGAAGAGCATCTGGCTGAATCTTACTCCCAGACAAGTACCAGAAGAAAAATAAAATTAAAAGGGTGCTTTTGAGGACCGAGAGAAGCAGACTTTTCACAGCTTAGGGAGGACCTACAATTGTGCCCTGCAGGTGGCAATGACTGTGTGGCATCTGCTTCAAGCACCACTTTCCCCAAGCATATTTCACAGGAATCCTAAGACAGAAATGAACAGCAGGACCGAGTGCCTGATGGAACATGTCTTGGTAGTGAATTAAGTGCCACTCTCACTTTTCTACCCTGACAGGAAGCCAATAGGGGTCAGGGACTCTCATCACCAGGAAACTGAAGGGGGTATCTAATGTCTTGGATGGGCAGAGCTCATAACTCAGACCAAAACTGAAAGCAGATGAAGTGATCGTAAGCACTACTAATGGGATAAAGCAAGGGGGTGAGAAAAGCACTACATAAGTCAATTCACATGCATGTGCACTCCCCCTCTGCAATTACACTGGCAATAAAAATTGCTGTTCCGTCACAGGGACGGAAACAGCTGCCAGGATCTTGAAATATTCTTTTAGACTTTCAAAGAAGTCTAAAGTCCAGCAAACATGGCTAAGGGAATGGAGCACCTGTCATACAAGGAGAGCCTGACAGAACTAGGACTGCTCATCCTGGAAAAAAGGTGACTTGGTGGGATATTTCCATCCTGGATAAATACCTGATAGGGGGAAATAGGAAGATGAAGTCAGGCTCTTCTTAGTGATGCCAGTGGAGAGGAGGTAACAGCACAAATTAAAACACAGGAAAATCCATTTAAGCATAAGAAAACAATTTTTCTTACGGTGAGCAAGGTCAAACAGTGGCGCAGGTTGCTCAGAGATTGCCCAGTCTCCATTCCTGGAGATATTCAGAACCTGATTGGACATAGCCTTGAGCAACAAGATGACTCTGCTCTGGGGGAGGATGTGGAACTAGACTTCATACCTCAACCATTCTGTGTTTCTCTTAAAAATAATAATCCACAAGTTCTGCTGTCCTGAAGGAATTCCAAATCAATTGCTTGTAATCATGCTCTTAAGCCCTGGATTTCATTTATAAATTTGAACATTTGAAGAAAGCCTTCCTACAGTAAACAGGACTGCCCACAATGTGGAGTTAGAGGCTTTTTGGCAGATGTGAGCCAACAACTGTAAGAAGGTGTGAATCATTCTAATTAACTCCATGGGTACATAGCTGGGAAGCTACACAAGGGCAATTTAAATGCCAGCATTTCACTGCTGGTGATTTCAGTGGAAATCCTCAGGATGTGTGTGTTTCACAGTCCCCTAAGGGCATTTTCCAGGGTGACAAAAGTGGCAATGGTCCCACACAGAAATCCAACCCTCTAGGTGTCCCTTCATTTCTGCAGTGTACTTACAGTGGTCTCAGGGACAATGCAGGATAAGTTTAAAGGAGAAAGTCTGGCAGCATGAAAGAGACCAAGAAGGGAAACTGTCACCAGCAACTCATGAAGAAATGGAAACCATAGCCAGATTTACTCTAATCTCATATTCACCTTAAAGTCATAACTTTCTTAACTAACCCAGTAATGACCCATAATACTGAGCTGGCTGCTGTAGATGGTTGCAGAAGTTTAGTTTGCTGCAGAGCACAGGAAACCAGAACAGAGCACAAATACTGCCAGAAAATAGAGGATATGAATGAGCAGGTCTGTGGGTTGGACCAAAAGGGCTCTTGCTATCTTTCTAGATGCTCGGAGTCACAGAAAATTACAACATCAAGAGCTATACTGACCTTACAGCATCCTTAAAAAGGACTTAGGCAGGAAAACACATGCAAACTCATACTAAAGAATGTGGTATCTGCACAACACCACCAGTGTGATTATTTATCACATTCAAGCTCAAATTCTAAACCCTCAGGAGGTATTTTCCAGCTACAGTACAAGAAGAAAGTAGACAAGATTAAGTGTGCTCACAGGCACGCCAGCCTCACACAAATGCTGAAATTTCACATGGTCAAAGGATACAGCTTCTCTTCACCCTGCTCACATCCCAGCATTCCCACAAACTATTAGGGAAATAAAGGAGATGAGTTCACTACTTCCCCTGATGTGGCCACACAGGTGTTGGTACTGCTGTGTAGCAGAACGTGCAAAGATGAGGCCCTGGGAGCAGGCAGGTTTTCACCTTTTAGTGTATTGAAGTTGCAGTGGAATCACTGCTTCAGAGAAAAGAAGGACGGTGTGAGCATGGACGGTTACAGGAGAAACCCCTATGTCTGCAGAATAGTCCTGGAGTTCCAAACATACTGGAATCTGTTACACACACTACTTTAGATTGATAAACATAAACATGGGATGATCCCACTAATTACCTCATCAATAAAAGAACAACTGACACTGCCAAAACGTAAAATTTTTGCACTGTGTTTCCAAATTTCTACTGAACTAAGCATCACACGACTGATTCTGGACAACCCTGAAGAGGAAGCACGGCCTGTCTGTCATCGTACAGGTCAGCACAGAGTGTGGACACACATGGCAGACGAGGCTCTGATGCATTTCAAAAAGGTACTGGAGCACAGAAGCTTTACTGACTTTATTTCACTGAAACAAACCAACACCCAGTAAACTTAGCTGTGGCAAAATTTAAAGACAGGGCTATTCCTGGACTACAACTCCCTAAGACCTACCTCCTCCAGTTAGAAAAGTTTATCTTAGCCATGTGAAATTCATTTACCACCACCACCACCACTACAGTGTTGCAAGTAAATTCTCACAAAAAGATGGATTAAAAAAAAAAAAAATTAATCCACGACAGATGGAATTGTTTCACTATTTGGCACTGTCAGTGCAAATGAAGGAGAATACCAGATCCTTGGTGAACAGGAGAGAAAATAATGAAATATTATTATACTACACACAGATACACTTGGAGAAAAAATACTCCCAAAAAGTCATGGCTGGGGTTTTAACCAATATTAATGAACCATCCAGAAAAGGAATAATGAGTATCACTCATCTGGCTTCCATGAAGGCAGGTTTGATTTACAGAAGGAGTCAATGAGATGGTGGAAAACTATTAAAGCACATTAAAGACTGACTAAGGGTCAGGAACAGCAGCATGAGATCAAGTTTTTAATTTATCCAGTGATCTGAACTATATAGTCTGACATAAAACTAAACTATTCTGTCAAAAGAAGAATCTTATAAAACAGAAGATGAAAATGTCCTCTTTTAAAGTGATTGTTTGAAATAAAAAAATTAATTTCTTCTCCCTACCTTTTGCTAGATTAAAAGAGGCCATATTCTTATAGGGGGCAGTTGAAATTATATAATTTTTTTGGATATGACTTTGTATCAGATATTACTTTGATATCGTGGTAATTTTTGAGCAAAGTGTGATTGATGTGGACATCAAAACTATTTTATTTCCATTTTTGAGTAAAAATGAAGTGACTTGGACAGTAAGACTAATATGCAAAAGTGCAATATAATAATGTGGTTATTAACATAGAAAATACATTAAAAAGTAAGAGGAGCAATTCCCCCAAAATAACCAGTAAATTTGAGCTATGCACTCCAGGAAACTCCTGTCTTCCCTTCTCAGAGTATTAGGAATTCACCACAGATTACCAGGGAGATACCATGACTTCTGTGGGTCTGATGAGTCCCTTTCTGACAGCTGTTGGAGATTTCATTGTTATTTCCTTGGATATTGGAATTAAAAGCTTCCACGTGAGAATCAACGCTCCTGCCTGTGATAACTGTGGCTAATCAGGAACACTCCACCCTTTTTTCACACCAAGTCCATCACAATATCATTATTTATTTAGGGTTTTTTTCCCCTCCACTAAATGCCCTCATCTGTGCATTGCTTTCACACATCTTTTAATATTCTTTCCTAATTATTTCATACTCCTTAGGGATCTTATCTACTCAATGCCCTACAAAAAGTGCTCTTCCACTTAAATACCCGACTTTGCAATTTTCTTATAAACTGGCTATAAAGTGAAGTGGTTTGCGCTGAGGGGACCACTAAGCTTAAGTCTCAAGGACTGAACTTTGGACCCATTATACTTAAAAATCCTCTTTAATAGCTTCAACACACACAAAAACCCCAAACAAACCAGAATTGCATTAATGAAAGCAATATCAATATGCAGAAATTTCAGAGTACTAAAGAAATAATCTCAAGAGCTAGAATAACAAGTGAAACAATTCAAATTACAAGGTCATATGCCTAAGAGTGTAGGAACAAGAATTTCTGTTGCACGCTGAAATCATCAGCTGAAATTACAAAGGAGAAGAAAAACAAGTTACTATTTGACTAGCGAGAGAGACACCAGCATGTTCTAGTTACAAAGGCTGTGATTAATCAGGAGAGGCATTTCCAATATGCACTCAGAAGATTGCAGGCTGCTGAAAAAGTCAGTGGCAAAGCCCCCTGTAAAAGAGCACATAGAGTTCTGACTACTCATATTTGCAGAAATTAATGTCCCTAAACAGAGGCAGAAGAAGGCTAGGAAATGGAAACCCTATTGTACTAAAAGAGACTAAAAGACACTGGCTGGCTCACTTTTCCAAAATGAAGGCAGGATTAGAGGAATGTAGGATGGCACATCAGATGGTGAACATCACAAGGGAGAAGAATTATCCAAGTTGAAGGACAGCACTGGTGAAACAACAGAAGTAGAACTTGCTGTGAAAAAATTCAGGCTGGAAAGAGAGTGGTCCCAAATTCTTCAGAAGGGGTGAGCTTCTGAAAGAGCATCCTCATACAAAGGATGATGATGATGGGGTTTAAGATGGAGCTCAGTAATGAGTGAGACTGCATAATGTTACCTAGCATAAAAAGAATTGAATTTGACACGTGAAATATCTTACTGTCCTACGTTCCTGTCACTTTTCTCAGTTCCTCTGCAGCTGGGCTGCCAAAAAGCCTGCAGACAGAAAGCTGGCAGGAGTCTGAGGATGCAGCCACCCGTTTTGGTGCTCACCTGAAAAGAGGCAACTACGTACGTGGGATTCCACCAGGGCCCCTGGACTGGGAATTTCCTATCATTTTCTCATGCTGCTCTTTTCTACTTCTTACTGTCCTGTTTCAGGGATGGAGTAACCCAAACCAAATCTCAAGTGAAAGCATTTGTACGTGGGAGACCACATACGCATTTCCACAGCATTTTCTGTAACACTTTCTGTAGGCCTTTCACAATGGTTTGTTTCTGTTCTTTAATGCTGCTCTTTGAAGGGATAAAATGTTTTCAGAGCTATCCATAGCACTACATAGGTTATTTCTTCTTGCAAGGCTGAAACTAGTAAGAAATTTACTTGTGGGTCTTCTGCTGTTTTTGTACATGAATATAATGTTTGTAATTGATTACAAATTTAAATCACATTCTTGGTGCTACTGTGAAGTTGCACTTCAGGCCCAAGAATTTGTTATGAAGCTGAGAAAAAACTAACATATTTGGAATGATAAGAGTTGTTCCAAAAATAAAAACGTAGCAGAAACTGGGATTTTAAAATTTTCAGTATACATGCTACTATTATATATCAGAGTCTTACAACCACAGAGCAATATGTATTATAATACACAGAGCAATCAAGGTTCCACAAAACAGATTATGGAGCAGCACAAACATATAAAAACCCAGTTCCCTCAGAAGCCCTTCTAACGCTCCAGGATGATCTAACCCACTAGATCCTTTACATCTTTTAAGCAGAAGATCAAACATGTCACCAAAACCCACCCACACTTCCAGTGGCCTCACTTAAAGTGAAGTCTTAGAGAGAATTAAAATTCTTATGCGTTTATCCTGGTGTGATGTAAGAGTCTTGCTGCTAAAGGCCATGTCCTCTGAGGTATCGTGCCCTGTCTGAGGAGTCTGTGAATTCTCGTCTTTCATCTGGGCATATGAATATTCCATGTTATGCCAAGGTCAAAAGCCAGGATTCAAAGTGCTAACCTGGTTTACATTTTAATACTTAAAAGCACCACACCTGATCTGGTTCTCCTCACCCCGAGGTACAGAACCCCCTGCTTCCTTGCAGAAGTGTGTCTGTGCCCAGCCTGGAGACCCTTGTCCTTATGCTACAATTTTTTTTCTTCTTGCTAAGTATATTTACCCTCAGACAGCATCTAGCTCTTACCCTCATCTGCCACTTCACAAGCTGTCAAATGACTATTCGAGCATTAAAAAAAATGAAGGGTCTGTTAAGTTGCAAATTAAATGACAGTCTATAGCTGAAAATTAGCAGTAACGTGCCCAAAAGTTTATTGATTGCTAAGAAAAGGTGAATCACCCCCCCTACAGCTGACTGTGTAATTACTGACCTTTAGAACCCCCGAGCTATTAATTTAAGAACAGATAGCAGTGAACTAGCAGACGAGTTATTTTGCAGCAGGACAGTGAAGGCACATATCAAGTTTTTGCATGTGTTCAGTGCGACCTTGAATAGTATTATTACATGTCTGTATTTTCCATTTTAATGCAGAATATAAGCCAAGCTATATCTGGACATAAAATGCCTGTCAACTACTTCAGAAAATCAGCGGGAAGGCACCTGCAGATACTGAGGCCTTTCAGTACATTTGAAGAACTCCGCATCCTTCCAGAAAGGTTCTAAATTACAGTTAAAGGCAGGAAAATTGTATTGCCAAGCTCAGCCACCCCGGTACATGTCCTGCAAACATTTCATCTGTACTCCACGAGATGGAGATGGAAATTCTCCAGGAGAATAGCAGACAGCAATTCAGCATCAGTACGGTGGCAGTCACACACACACACACAAAACCCCAACTTCACCTCTCTTGATATTGCTAAATTTAATCTGCTATAGACTATTGCACAATTCATAGAAATAGCAGCCTAAAGACTATTAACACAAATGCTTCAGCAGTATTTAACTTTTCTCTTTTTCTTCTAAATAATAAGCACTTATAATGGAGAAATAGCTGTCTTTTGACAGCAAACAAGGCAAACAACATTTTAAGAGCATTGGTCATGTGGTGGAGTTTACACCAAGAAAATTTTAGAATATTAACTGGAAGTAATGAAAGAAAAAGGTATCTGACCTGGTGCAGACGTCCTTCCATGAAGAGCAGTTTCACTGGGCAGGAGATCTTTTGAGTTGGAAGTGAATGGTGATTGTCTAAATGTGTCTTCAGAAAAGAAAGGGCTATAGGAAAAAACAAGACACCTTTTAAAAAAGAAAACAGCAGTTAACAGAAGAAGAAATAAATATGAATTTTGACCCCAACATCTGAATATTGTAAGAAACACCATCTTGTTAAAAAATCTGTTTCACTTACAGAATCCATCCTTGAAAATAGACAGACCATGAGGCAGCATGCTTTGGGAAAATTGCATTTCAGAGTGAAAACTGAAGACCTCAGAAAAGGCTTTTAGCTACATTTCAACATCTTACATTTGCTGTATCACAATACAATATGGACCATTAAAATTAACACTTCAAAAATTTGTATTCTATGGTCATATCCGGAGAGGGCAATCAGGAAAGGTAAAAATTATTATTATTTAATAATCTGAAGCATACAGTAGTTATCTTTAAAAGAGAACTTTTCAAATACCAGGTTAGGATGCTGAATAGTTCTATCCTGACATGGCCTTTCAAGAACGAAATTAAGTCCATGAGTTTGATTTTTAAAGCAGGAAACAATTCATAAATTGAATGGGTGCATCCCAAATATTAATTAAGTATTAAGCACAAAAATTATCAGCTATGTGGTCCCAAAAAGATTACTTTGCTTTAGTTTTAATTAACAGGCAGAAAAAAGTCAGTTTCAATACTAAAATGGCATCTCTGTCAAAGTATTTGTTTTCTGCCCTATTAAAGATCATAACAGAAACAGGCATTCCTTGTCTGTAGTACAGACAGACACCAGCAAGAGGTACCTCAGAAAATTCAAAATAGAAAACTACAGTTTTTCTTGGAAAAATGTTTTCTAAGGGAATGCATTCAATCTGCATATGAACTACCAATTTCTTCTAAGCAAAGTGAGAATTACTTTAAAATCTGATCTCTCCCAGACTGAAAATCCTTAACAGGCTGGTGTACAGTTGGTGTTTTAAAGGTGCAGGACAGGAGGGCAGACCCTTTCTGCAGCCTGTTCTTACCCAGTAATAAAATCCAAGAATCTTTTCAGGATAAAGGACCTACTACGAGGTCTTACAAGGCATTGCACAGCAGGTAGTCTGGACTCAAAGTATGTGCCAGCTGTATCAAGTCAGCCTCACCAGTCCAGATACCCAAAGTTTCTGTCCAAAAGACATCACTTGCCTGAGTTTTCCCCTCGTGCAGTTTTTCTGCAGAGAGTGAACAAGGTGTCTCCACCAAGTCACTTGTATTCTTAGTCAGATCTCTTCTGCCTCAGGGAAACTTGCTGATAATTAGTTAACTTGATTGTGAAACACTTTTGGCAACCACATTGGTTTACTTTCCTATAAAGTTTTTTGGACATTATTCATTTTGTGCTGTTCCATATGTGGCAGTTCAGGGGATATTTTGGCATTTCTACAGAACTTTGAACATATCCATAAGCAGCCAACATTAGGGTGTGCTGAAGGGGAAGGTGTGAATTTGCCCCAAACCTGAGCAGTTTGGTGAATGCCAATAGCTGAACAATGCAGGATACTCCAGAAAACAAGTGACCAGGATAAACCAAAACAGCGCCAACCCAAATGTGCGAAACTTAACTTCTTCCAAGACTCACACTCCCACTCAGGGGTGACATAATACGAAACAGACTAACACTGTATAAAAATAAGTCATGATTTATTGCAACATTCCTCTCACTGGTTTAATAATGATTTGAAAGAAAAACATCAATAAAAAATGGTTTATTACTATTGTAACTCTTCAAAATCTTGTAATCCGTTCAGGTTTCCATATTGGTCTTCCTGTTTGTGCCTCAGATTCAGTTGCTGGGACACTGCTTATTGCTGGTTCTAAGCAAAACAGATGGTGAAGGGTTTATCTATTTCAGGTTAGGCCATAGATCATGAGCAGGGTGCTGTTGAGGGCCATATTGTGTCATTTCCCAAGGATTTCCCTCTCCGCCACTGGCCTCTGGTGAATTACAGAGCCATCCTTGGATACCTCTTTTCTGCCTTCCTCTAGAATAGCGGCTGAGTCTCTTCAGTGGCTGCCCTATTATTATTTCTATTTCAGCAGATACGTCCCCCAATTCCCAGTGCAAAGTATGGAGAGAGGAGCTCCTGCTTCATAGTAAGAAATTACACACATTGTCCTCAATCCCTGTGCAAAGTCCTTTCTGATGAAGATTAGGCTTTCAGATATCTTCTATTTTTCCTCTGGCTGCACCTTTCCAGTTTCATGGCTACACAGTTCTCTAGATGAAAGAAACTTATCTTGGCATCTTATGCTGGCGTACTCACTTCCAGATCACTCGCTTCTCCACTTTCTGTCTTCTTATCACAGATGGCAGGCTCTACCATCTCACTCAGCCATTGAACTGCGAGGAATCCTTGCCAGGCTGCTTAAGCAAAGTCATATGGAAGTATATGCTGGCAAAGTCCAGGAATACTCACAGGAGGAACAGCAACAGATAGGTGACAGTTAGAAATGTTAATAAGGAATAAGAGAGCAAAAGGTGCTTGGGGTTTGTTGGGGTTTGCTGATTTCAGCCTCAGCAGTGACACAGCTAAATCTTTGTGCTCCCCAGCTATCTCAGGTGGACAACACTGACCTCACCTTGGCTCTCTGCAGCTGTCAGCACATTTCACACAGCAATTGTGATTCAAATGCCTTTCTGTCATTACTCCAGATGTGGGTGGGTGAGCCAAACTGCAACACCACATGTTTTCTTAATGCAGTCCAAGTGCCTCTATCCTCCACTGGCTGCTCCATCACATTCTATTTTTGAGAAGGCGTCATACCCTTACCAGTAAAGACTTCCAGCTGTTTATTTGGTTTGGGGCGGGTTGGTTTTTTTTTTTGGCAAGGTCTTTCAAGTCAATCTGTTTGAACTCGCAGGATTTCGGAGACTGACTCACTTCCCCTCTTTAAGAAGTTCTCGTCATTCATATCTTCTTCTGTTGATAAATAGGCAAGATAAGAAAA
Source organism: Platysteira castanea (assembly GCA_013397175.1). Taxonomy (NCBI): domain Eukaryota; kingdom Metazoa; phylum Chordata; class Aves; order Passeriformes; genus Platysteira; species Platysteira castanea. Next base: position 302,250 of record VYXC01004063.1, read on the forward strand.
GCACCCAGAAAAACTGACCCAGGCACTCAGCATTTTGTGCCCTGATGGGTAGCAGCCACTCTAAGGACATCTCAGTAAAGCTTAACACAAGTTTGACAAGAGCCAACTGTGCTACCCTCTTAAAAGTTGGCAGCCAGAAGAAGGGCAAGTTATCTTTGAACTGTCCTCAACCTTTCCAATTGGAATTATCTTTGATAGATCCAAAAGTAGCTCTGGATTCTCACACCAGTCCTGCTGGTAACATCATGAGACACTGAAGTCTATTTTCAACCATTTGTCAGCCCCTCCCTGCAGCGCACCCTGGGTGGTTAACGAGTAGTTGGACAATATCTGCATTTATCTCTGTTTATATCCCAGGCTTATGCGTTTTAAGTAGCATAGAAAGGCGTGCAGGCTGCGTATCCGACAAATTCCCACACCAGCAAATATGGGAAGCATTCACTGTAACCAGAAGCTAAAAGCTCAATTGAATTATCTTTCAACTTGTAATATCAGAAAGTCCCTAATGTGCATTCACTGAGCTGGTCAGTTTATTAAAAACAAGTTATTTATTGCAGCTACCATGAATGAATAGGACAGACCTAGAAATTTAAGTACAATATATTTCAGAGATCTTGTCTTTGCAACTGAAACGCTTTTCCATTCTGTCTGGGCAAAGTTGTTATGTTAGCACTGAGCACTTCTGTAAAGGAGCGGCAGAGACAAGAAGCTCTGACTCTATCTTTGAATGAACTCCATCACTTCAGTGTGCTCAGTCTCCAACCATCCACAATATTTAGGGAACTTTCAGGGAGGGAGCAAATGTATCCTTGTCAATTCCTGCCTGCTCCTCCTACCCTACACCAAGGGCTCCTAAGCCTTTACCAATTCACCTACCACTTACTGCATGAGAGCTTTGAATTTTCCCACAGGGACACCTCACCTTGCTGCTCATGGATATGTAAACACCTTGTGGGCTTGTTCCCAGCCACAGAACTGTAAAGTGCACATTTCTTTAACAGCACAGGCTACAATAAGATCATGTTTTTAATTCCTGGCTAATTTAGATCATCATAATAATCTAACTGTAATCTTTAACAAAAGTTTTGTTAGCACTGTCCTTCAGTCTGACTTTTAAAAGTTCATCTCTAGAGTGTATTGAGATGAGAGAAACACTAGACTGAATTTTTCCTAAAGAAATCTAGTTTGACAGAAGACAATCAAAACCACCCCTTCTTACACATTGGTGCATGTCTTAAAATCCCATTTCAGTCTGGTCTTCCCTCAAGCACTGCATGTACTATGCAGTTTCTTTTAAATTTCAGTTTTTGTTGAAAAAAAAAAGAATCAATAATTCTTAAAATGATGCGTGACTACTTGATCAGAGGAGAACAGTCATTTTGGCCCAAAGGGCTTTTGTCTTACGAACCCTAAGCAATCAGATCTACAGTTGTAACTTTTCAGATGTGGGTTCCACTACTCTTGGAAATACCTTACATTTGTACTATCAGGGCTCATTCGCAGGACACAGACAGGTTTGAGTTCACAAGGCAAAAGGAAGCAATGTTCTTTACAGTGCAGATTTGCAGGTAACCGTGGGCTGTACTCACCTGGCTGTAGTTCTGATGGGGTTGTCTTTATTGTGGTTGTGCTCTTTGCTCACCTTTTCTGCAGAGGAACACACATGGGGTTTTGTGATTAGCATATGTCGTACGTTCTCTATCGGATTCTATTCAGCAGAACTGTGTTAATGCTTTCAGGTAACGGCATAAGCCAGGGTAATTTAGGGTAAATGGTTCCAGCATGATTAGAGAATGGGCATGACTTCATTTAAACTAACACCCAGCAAGTTTTTTCAGTTCCACATGTCAGTGCTAGTGCTCCACGCAGAGTGTGCAATGCAAGTGTTCACTGAACGGCGCCGGTCCCAGTGCCTTTGTGTGACAGATAAGGTTCACCTCCTTTGCCAAGGCAAGTGGGCAGCGCAGCCCCAGGAGTGCTGCATCCTGCAGCCACTGGCCACTTAGGCCAGGAACTGCCATCTGCAGATTCCCCTCTACAGGGATCAAACCAGTCGTCACAAATTACTTAATTAGCTTTCAAAAATACAGGAGTTGAACTCTGGCTTTTCCAACTCAGTTGAAATACTGTGAACCTGACCTGGCTGCCACAGTGCTTTAAAGCATATGCAAACTATGGGGGACATTTGGCAAGGCCTCTGTGTTCCAAGTGTCAGGGTAGGAAGGTTCTAACTCCTATTATTTTCCAGCCCTGGTGATCTCACAGTTTCATGGAACTTTGGGGTTATACAAAAAAATCTCATTTTGTTCTTTAAGTTCAGCTATTGAGCAGTTGCACTGGATTTACCTGATAGCTGGAAGAGCAGCTCAGACGCCATCTTCACTGATATATCCTGGCTGAACAGATTTCTCTCTGGGAGCACACGGCCTTCAGGTGCCTTCTGGATGCGCTCGCTGAGGTCTCGCCCCAATAAGGTGCTGTAGCCAACATTTTGGCTGGGCTGGCTGGGTGACACCGAAGCCTGCGAGTCGTGGATATCAACTTCCATCGGTTCTTCCTTTATCTTTACCATCTGGTTTTCCTTGAAACTCTCAGCTGCAAATATGTATTTAAAAAAAAAAAATAAACAAGCACCATAATTATTTAATTAGGCTGCAATTTTTCAGAGTGCTCAAAGCAGAAATCACAATTACCAAGTTATAATTTGTGTACCGTATCCCTGCAAATGGGAAGGGAAGCAAGCAGCTGACAGCCTCAGTATTCTTCTGGCTGTCATAAATAGAAGCAAGCTCTTGAAAATAATTTTTCAAACTAGAGAGCAGAAAACAGTTGCATATTTGCAAATATGATAGTCACATCACTTTCTATGAATACTGAATGTGTGATGACACACCAGAAAGCTTTGTTCCCATTTATTAAATGAAGTTGCAGCTACACGCCAGCTCTCCTAAGGTGGCAATGAAGGCCTCTTCCGAGCTCCAAGTTACTCTGCAGCAGCACAAGTACCAGCACCGACCGTCAGAGGTATCGGTATGGGGATAGGGGCACAGGAGGAAACCTAATCTCCTCCTCTTCCACTCTCTTTCTCTTTTATGGAAAATTGCAGACAACCACGTGAAGCGCCTGCTTGTTACACCTGCACAAGCTTTCAGGACGAAAGGAGTATTCTGGGGCTTATGCTTTTCTCAAGGCTGACAGATATTCACTCATACGTTACAAGGTTCATTAACCTTAATGACCATTTTTTTGAAGTCCATATCCTCCCCTTCTTGCCTTCCTCTCCAGTGTCCCAGGTCTAGCAAACAAATCCACAGTCTAGAAGCCAGTTTCTAGTTCACTTTCTACACTTAGGATTGCTTGGGTGTTGCTGAATGCTTTGGTTTGGTTGCAAGGTAAATGATCATTTTTTCTTCCGAATAAAAGCCCTGAAATCTCAAAATCAAGGCTCCAAGGTAATTTGTTTACCACACTCCAAATACCTATACAGCCCCTTTGATTCAGACTTTCTGCTGTGAAAAGAGAAGTTGAAGACCCATAGAATTTATTCTCAATTTCATTTCAGAGAAAGATGATATTTTTTTTTCCTGATGATTTTCATTCAGAGTACTCCTGGAAAGGGCATTGGTATCACGGCAGAACTGCCCAATGAAGTGCTGCTTCTGCTGGCTGGATGCTGACCAGAAACTCCAGAAACAGGCGGCCTAAAAAAGGCAATATGCCTGGAGAACCAAGAACACAAATAAATGCATGAACAGAGTTAAATATCAGAAGGGACATCCAGGTAAGGAATTGGTGCAACAAAATGTGTTGCTGCTCTCTCTGCTTTCCCTGTCCTCTCTAACTCACATGTGAGTGTGTCGGTTTCAAAGATTCTGTTCCAAGTGAAAAAGTTCAAGGCCTTTTGTTTTCAATTACCCAGTATTACAGTGGATCTCAGAGGCACCAAGACATGGTTTCGTTATCCCCAAAAACGTTTTCAGCCTCCTCATCTGGTTGGTGTCATGTTGTCGTCTCCAGCAAAAGATGAACAGAATCTCTTTATCATGAAGGCATAAGCATTCTACCTAAAATTACACTGATATATGTCACCAAGTCCTTTTTCATTACCTTGGTTTTTCCCTCTCTCTGCATTCCTGGAGTAGAGAAAAAGTGACTTTACTTCCTACACCTCTTAAAAAAAAAAATTGAAGCCAGGAGATAAAAGCCACTTGGATACGTTCCAGGAACAATTTACATGAAGTGCTTTCAATCTTTTCTTATGACATTTCTTGACCTTTAAAAGACACATATAAACATTGATAAAAAATCATTACCATCTACTATCCACAGACACATCTCAGACTTCAGAAATTTTTATAGTGAACTCTTAGCTGAAGATCAGTTAGAAATACCATAATGCCTTTTTTTGTCCTATTAAGATGATTTTTTTTCTTTTTTTTTGTTTAAAGCTTCCATTGCTCTCTTATTATAAAACCACAGAACCGTGCATCTGTGTTTAAAAGTATAAAAATAGCATGCTGTGCATTGAAAGTGAACACAGAGCAGCAGAGGAACGCATCAGGTAACACTGTCAATCAAAAGCTCAGGTAACTCCGCAAACAAATGAGTTCTTCAGATGGCTGACAGACTGAGCTCTGCACCCAGCTGCCAAATTTAGGTGCAGAGTCAAGCTGACCTTTGCCGCTCTCTCTGCTTTTAAAATATTCTTTCTATTTCTGTTCCTGTTCCACACAGTTCAATTCCCTGTCCTGCAAATGCTTTTGTATCAGACAAACTGATAGGACCCCAACTAAGGCAAGAGTCAAGCACTACCAGTGACCTTCTCTCCCTCACCATCAGCGAGCACTCCAATTGCCCTAACTAAATCTACATATTTGATCATTTCCTTTGACCTTTATCTTCCCAGCTGCACCCTTCTGATCTGACATAATGTCCCTGCCAAATGTGAATTCTGTCATACTCTAAATCCCCAAAGCAAACACACAAAGAGGAGACTGAAGGAGGGTTTCTGATCATTTTACAAGAGCTAATGAAAAGGAAACACAGTCAGTCTGTCCCACGAGCAGCAATCACAGGCATAAAACCCTGCTGTGCTAGATCTTGTGCTGGCCGAGTCCTGTAATTAAGGTTATGCCCATACCTGTCTCACCATATAGGCAGTCAAACTCCAGCTTCTTGAAGATTATTCTCCCTTCTGTGCTGTTCATCGTGGAGCAAGGTGCTAGCCCTGATTTCTTTACATCGATATCTCACATGGTTATAGTGCAGCTAAAGTTTTTCAAGTCAAGTACAGGTACACAAAAAGGTCTCCTGCTTCAAATAATGGAAATCATTTTATCTTTGACTTTTATAGCAGACCTAGTAGGTGAGCTGGTTAAATAATCCACAATGTATCAGAATATGAAGCTAATATGAGAGTCAGTTTTTTTCTTCAGGTCAGACTTCTATAATGGTACAGCAAAAAATCCGTGGGCTAAAAAGACTCAAGTAACTCAGAAGTATCCAGACCATGATCTCCAAAACATGGCCCGCTATTCATTCAAAACTAACCTGGGTGAGGCTCAGAATAACAGCACAGCAGCGCTGAGGCACAGCTGGCAAAAGATGAACTAAATCACCTAATATGTCTTTTTCTGCCATTAGCTTTGTGATACAGAAACACCTTAACAAAAAAAGAGAAAATAGAGAAAATTATTTTATACATGGATGTACTTTATCAAGCCACAGAGATGCTGTTTCTTTACAGAGCGGTGTAACTTTTAATCATCCAATCTATGAAAGCCTTAATGAATGTCATCCCATTCACATTAAGTGAGACAATGTTCCACATCAGATATGAAAAAATAGAGTACTGGACAGGCTTGTTCCAGGAGGAAGCAATCTCTTCCACAGTTTTCAGGTTCTCTGGCATTCATGAGTGCAAGGAATCACAAAGTAGTGATACTTGCTAAAAAACCCCTCCAAACCTAGAACAGCAGAAGTGTAGAACAATACTTGTGCTACCTAAAAGCTCAGGGTACAACATTTACCCCTGAAGGCCTGACAGTGTCACCTCAATAAGGTGTAGGAGTAAGAGCACTTCTGAAATTTAGCCTTAGGCAACACCTCTCTCCAGCCCAGGACAGAGGCTGGCAAGTTCTAGAAAGACTGTATTCAATCTCTCCAAAAATTGAGGCTATCACAATCCAGCCCCAATTGACGACAAGTCAGTAAAGTGCCCTTGTGGCATCCCAGGCCAACCATATTTTGGGCCACTTTATCAGATCTGCAGCCATCAGGCAGAGGGAGGAGATTCTTGCCCTCTGTTGTGCACTTATGAGGCTGCATTTAGGGTATTGTGCCCTGTCTGGGGCTCCCCAGCACAGGACAGACACTGACATCTCCAGAGCATGTTCAGTGGAAGGCACCCAAGGGTGTCAGAGGGCTGCTGCAAGGCACAAGAGGAGAACAGCCGTGAGAACTGGGTTTGTTCAGCCTCAAGAAAACAGCACTAAGGGGACACTTTATTGCTGTCGACAGCTCTCTAAGGAATAAAGGGAAGGTGTAGAGAAGCTAAAGTCAGACTTCTCTCAGAAACACACACTGATGACTCACTAGACAAGTTGGAACACGGGGAATTCTGTTTATACATACAGGAAAAAGAATTCCCATCAGGATGGGGAAATACTGACACACGTTGCTGAGAGAGGTTGGGTTTTCCATCCCTGAATACATTCAAAACTTGGTAAGACCCTCAGCAGCCTGCCCTTGTTGGATCTGCTCTGAGCAAAGGTCTGGAATAGATGACCCTGGAGTTCCCCTCCAAACAAAATTATTTCTTCAACCTTCGGCACTAGGCCAGCTGCAGGCTTCTCTTGCAGAACTTTCAAAAGGAAGGTAACAGTTGTTCTAATGCAGCACTAGAAATTGTTCTTAATGTACACTCTGAACTTCCCAAGCTGCAGCTGGCAGCTGTTACCCTTCCTTTACCACCTGCCACCAGGGAGAAGAGGTTAACTCCACCGCTTTTCCAAGTTTCCTTCAAGTAGGTGCAGGCTGCAGTTAGATCGGCCTTTAGTTCCCCCGTGCCAGACTGAACAGGCTCGGTTCCCTCGACGCCTCTCAGCACAGGGAAGCCATGACCTGATGGACCTGATGAGAAGGTTGGGACACTTTCCCTGTGGAGATAGGCTGAGAGAGCTGGGGTTGTTCAGCCTGGAGAAGGGAATGCTCCAGGGACACCTTACAGCAGCCTTTCAGTACTTAAGCAGGCTTGTAAGAGAGGTGAGGACAGACTGTTTAGCCTGTTGTGACAGGACAAGAGGCAGTGGTTTTAAATTAAAAGAGGGTACATTCAGACTATATATAAGGGAAGACTTTTTTACAGTATGAGTGATGAAACATGGGAACAGGTTGCCCAGAGAGGTGGTAAATGGCCCATTCCCAGAAAAGTTCAAGGTCAGGGGCTCTGAGCAACCTGATCACGTTGAAGATGTCCCTGCTCATTGCTGAGGGGTGGGACTGGATGACCTTTAAAGGTTCGTTCCATCCCAGACCATTCTGTGATTCCATGCAGCACTCACATGCTCTGGAGGGGACACTGAACATGCCCTTCCTAACACAGCACACTCTGCTTTTCCCCTTATTTGAGATAGAAGTCACAGGTAAATTGATAGATTTAATAAAAAACACAAGTCATGCAGTAATTATTGCTTTTGCTGATACAACAGCTGTCCAATAACCTTGCACTGTCAAAATCAAATGAATACTTGTTAAATCATTCATGTTTCTTCCCATCGTTTTATTTAAAACTTCACCCTGTGACTAAAATTCTAAGTTGCTCATATTTGCTGAAATGCCCATCAGCTTTACAAATCCACATTATGAATCAACTTAGAAAAGAAAGCCTCTCCCATATGTCTCACAGATTGGCCTCGTGTACCAGTCTCCACAACGAAGCACACAGGGGTAACTAGTGGGCCAACTTGTACCAACTTCAAAAGCTTTCAGCAAGGAGAACCAGGCGTTTTGTTATGCTAATTGTTCTGATTTGCTAGAAATAAACATGCCCTAAAACAGCTTAAATAAAACCTCAGAGGTAGGGAACAGTTGGCGAGCCCCGAAGGTTCTGCTACAGAGACACAACAAGGAACATCTGACGTTCCCTAGGGCGCTGTACTTGATGCTTTATTTTGCTAGTATTTTTTTCAAACTGCTGTTTTATATAAGATAATGTCAATGAATCAATGTAACAGGATCCTGCATTAAAAAAAAAATCATGAAATGGCTCATATTTGTTAAAGTGAAACCTCTGAACTCCCATGTTACAGAATTTTGCAACTACAAGCTGCTTCACAGAAATGTGAGCCAAGGAAAAAAAAACGAAGCAAATTAAAGCAGTAGACTAATTAGGGTTGTGATAGACATCTGCTGCTCCTTCCATTTAAATGGTAGGATAATGGTGCTTACACCTGCAAGACCCTACCTGAAGAACCTGGTTAAAATAAAAAAAAAAAACCCAAACCAGAAAAAGCCCCAACAAAACGCACTTGGCTGGTAGCAGGGCATAACCTGGCTATGTGACTTGCCATGGTTTGCCATTTCTCTAGTTCTCACAAAGAGAAAGTCTTATTTCAGATCACACACTTCACCACTTACATTCCAGGCTCCTACAGAAGCACCAAGGAGCAAAAGACTTCCCAGTATTTTCCCTCCTCTGCTCATTATCAAGGTTTTCTAAGCAGGGATGAAAGCCTTGACAGCTCTCCTGCAAACAGTCCAGGTGCAGGGACTCTCATGAGGTACCAGCAACAGGGATCTCCAAAGAGCAGCCTAACTCCACACAGGCACTTCCCAGAGCAGTCCACAATGTTGTGGAAAAGAAATACGCAGCAAAGTTAGTTCTGGCCTTTACCTTATGCTAGAATTGTACTATCAGTCTTTTCTCCTTATTTTACTCTTTTTAAATAGTTATTCTAATCCATGTGATTTCAATTAAATGTATGATACAGTGTCAAAAAAATTAACTACAAGGCATGAAATACGAAATTACCATAAACATCTTTAAGTGGATAAAGGCTTCATCAAAAAATGCCAAAAAGCCCATCACACCCCTCCCCTGTAATAACCAGTTGTTCCAAAAGAGGAACTATCATATAATTAGGTGACAATAAATGGAGTTGATCAGGAACGCTTTTGGAACAGAGCAACACCTCACTTTGTGTGCTGAGGTCATGAAGTAGGCACTAATTGCATGTGCTGATAACCCAAAATTAAGACACTTTGTGGGTACTGGTGTATTACAAGAAAACACTGTGTGACCCGAGGATTGAAGAATAAAAAACCCAAAGGAACCAAACAGCACAAAGGTCATGCATTTGCTTGGGATAACAAGGAGGTGTGCACTACATGGGGAATTGACCCACTGAAAAAGAGAGGAGGAAAACAACCTGAGTTACTGCTGACATGCAAAATGAACACATTTCAAAAATAGGATACATCTGAAATAAAGGTAAATGTGATTCAGACAACATTTCTAGGACATACTAATGTCCCTGGGTAAAACATTACTTAAAAAGTGCTAGTAGCTGGGATAGATTCTGTACTCCTCCACCTATGCATTAATTTTTAGACAAGAAGCCAAAACACTGCATGCTTCTAAAAGCTAATGCATGCCCCAAACATATCAGCAGCACGACTATTTCAGCAGAAAATGAGTTTTTCAGCTCTAACATTGGCATGTAAATGCAAATATTTATTTTCAATTTCAGTCTCCTTTGAAACCTACCTTTCAATTTACAAGACTGAGTGTATAAAACTGACCAGGAATCATTGAGGCCACCACTTAATTAAACATTTTGAGAAATAAATTAGCTTTTCTGTGAAAGAGAACTGGTAAGAATGTAAAAACCAGTTGTATTTCAAATATATTACTCTCACTTCTTCTAACTGATTTTATGCAATATTTACTGGAAATTTAAAATCTTGCAGGGATGGCACCCTTCCAAATAGAGAGGAGAGCAATTTGCCTCACTCCACTATCTCCTCAAATCTGTTTGCTCACCACTGGATCTAGTCTCAGTCAAGACTTAGCAATGGACAGAATTCCCACCTTGCCTTTATGCACTCATAGATATCATGGTGGGAATTTTATTTTCTTCTGTAAAATGGAAGTTGAAAGTCTGCTCAAACTTTGCCTGTTAAGCCCCAAACACCATTTCTTCCAAATGGGCTTTGATTTATTCCAAAATAGCAGTTTGAATGTTAGGAAGTTTTGTCCTCACTGTTTGGGTGGAAGTGGGTTCTGCCCAGCCATGCCCAAGAGACATGAGCCCGCTTAGCTTGGATAATCCTTTGGAAGAACCATGAGAAGGTATCAAGTCTATGAACTGTGGGGTGGAAGACCTGAATCCCAGGGAAACCTGGGAGAGAAAGAACTGGTGTAAAAGGTCCAATTCCACCAAAGTAATGTGTGGGGCAAGGGCCTGATCTCAAACACTGGTCATGTTTCTAGAAGCAAGTGTCCCAACAGCTCGTCAGCTTGAAAGAGAGAGCCTTGTCTTGTAGAACTAAAATAGCTCTGTGTGATTTTCTCTTGTTTCTGTCCATCTGCTTCTACAATGGCAGCTAACAAATGTTCTGTTAATGTTCTACCACAGTAAAAGATGTTTATTCTTCTAACTTTTCCTAGCTCTAGAGTAATTTCTGAGTGGCTGACAGGTGGGGCCTGACAAGGGGCTGGTGATTTGGAGTAAATCTGCCTTACAGTGCACCACACCAACCCAGGCTCCAGAGCTGGAAAGGCCTTCCACTACCCTGCACAGCTAAGAGCTGGCAGCATTAGCATCTCTGTTTGGGAAAAGATTTCCCAGTGAAAAATATAAACCAGTTTACCCTTCACATGGAAGGAGATAGCAAGGTCTGTGCCCAAATCCCAAGAGGCTCCCTCCCACGAGGCTGAAACGATCAGCAGTATTCTTGCTCAGGATAACAGCAGCATGCATGTCAGGAATGCAGGAAGCACAATACTATTATGTTGGAAATCCCTTGCTGAATGTGTGTGTGGTGCAGGTTTTGGTGATTAGTATTACACAGAAGAAAGTGAAAATAAAGCAAGAACGGAATCCATTCAGTCCTTACCAAGAATATAGAGAGTCTGGAAGGACTTGACTTAAACCCAGTTATAAAATACATCAAATCTAACAAGGGCACTTGACTGAGGATTTCTCACAGAGAGTAGAACACCAAGACATACTCATTCCATTATTTTTTTTCTTTCCAGCACCACGAAAAAGGAGGAAGTTTGTTCTTTTCCCTTTAATCTGAAGAAGTGGCTTACGAAGAAATCTGGATGCCCCATCTCTAGAAGCGTTCAAGGCCACACTGGATGAATCTCTGAGCAATGAGCAAAGTGGAAGATGTCCCTGCCCATGCCAGAGGGTTTGAAACCAGATAATTGTTCTCTACAGCTCCCTGAATGGAGGTTGTAGCCAGCGAGGTCTCTTCTCGCAAGCAACCAGCAACAAGAGGAAATGGCCTCAAGCTGCTCCAGGGGAGGTTCAGGCTGGACATCAGGAAGAATTTCTTCACAGAAAGGGTTGCCAAGCATTGGAATGGGCTGCCCAGGGAGGTGGTGAAGTCACCATCCCTGGAGGTGTTCAAGAAATGACTGGATGTGGCACTCAGCGCTGTGGCCCAGGAAAAGGTGCTGATCAGTCAGTGATTGGAGCCAATGATCTTGGTGGTCTTTTCCAGCCTAAATGATTCTTTCATCTTTAAGGCCCCTTCTATTATTCTATGAAGAAGTGGCTCAACTGTTTAAGTAAGTTTTAAGTCACCAAAACCAGGCTGCAGAATTGCTTACGGTAGGTTGGAAAGTCCCAGCAGATCTGGGAGTATTCTACCAGATAAAGATTTAAAAAAACCAAAATAAACCACTAAAGAGGCCATTCATCTTAGATTTTCCTCTTGTAGTTGTCCTACACTGAACTCTATCTCAGTGTTTTCCTGTGTAGTTTCTGCCTTAGATGGTAATTCAGGGAAGTGCAAGTTGAAAACTGTGACAAACTGGGTGTAACCCCACCCCTTGGTTGATGCAGGAATACCGACGGCAGGAACACCGACTCCATGAATCCTAGTCACTCTTCACCTCCTAATCTCGGATTAGCCACAAAGACCAATGTCAGCAAAAACTGCTCAGTCCCTAAGAGCTTGCAAGAGAAATGTTACACTGGTGTATTTCTTACTACAGCCTTTAAGGCCTGGGAGGTCCCAACACAAGCTGAAGACTTGATCAAAGTTTTATACACGCGGGATTTCTCTCATATAAACAGGTATTTAAGGCACAAATATTCTAACACAATAGTTAGCAATGAAACTATTTAAATACAGCCTGCTAGTGCTGAACTGCAGATTGACAATCCAGAACACTTGTGTCTCTGAAGCACTTGACAAAACATTAAATTATGGAGCGCTTTCCTTATAAAAATAGTTAAATAAATTTATATGCACCAGGAAAAATAGTCACAGCTTAGCATCCATTAGGCTGCAAACTTTTCTTACCAAAACACCCCACTCAAACCAGGAACCAGCAGCAACAGTGAACTACACCAGTAACCAAATGTTTAGTATTTGGGAGTCTGGGAAAAATCTGGAAACTGCTGCTCTGATCAGCTTTCGTAGTTGGAAAGTACTTTTTGCACCATTAACATGGAAGGCATGTAAATCAATGATTCAAATTCTTCTGCAAATTAAAGTGTGCAGGCATGAACAGTAGTGAATTGATTACAGGTTTTATGGGGAAAATCCTAGTCAACTTAAGTCTTTTAGGTACAAATTTGACCTCAAATTCAAGGTTGACAGTGTCCAATCAACAGATGATTTCAGGTAGGTTTGACAGGGATCTCAGAAGTTACTAAACTTGTAAGCATTCCCACCAGCACTTCTTGCATGACTTTGGCATAATTTAAAAAAAAAAAAAGTCTTGTCCAGTTTTGGAGAAGACTTAAAATCTATCAGACCCAGTTCAGGTACAGAAGTACAAAACCCAGCCTGCCAGACCGACTTTCATGTCTTGGTCTTAAAATTGGTCTGTTAGAAGTTCAAAGCCTTTTCATCATTCACTTCACTTGATTCCAGTGGGAAAAATTCAACCTTTTTACTTCCTCTTAGACCTCGATTCTGACAGGTAGACAAATCATAATTAGCAGAACATACATTTTTATTTGACTTCCTCCAGCTTTAAGACTGCCTATGTGTGTACACTGTCTACTTGTCTGGCAGAAGGATCTGTCACTAAGGCAATGTAGGCAATTTCAAGTGGTCTTGCTAAATGAAGAAAGCTGGCTCAGTTTAGATAATTTTTATTACCAGTGTATCTTGTAATTTTGAGTACAATATATTGTCAGAAAAAACAAAAGCTTTAAAAGTCATATTTTATAAAGCTATGTCAGGTGCAGTAAAGTACAGACACGTTCTTATGATGTTAATGAAGTGACACATGGGAATAAATTGGTATTAACACGGTTTTGTACATTTTAAAAATTACAGCACCTAAAAGCTTTAAGGCATCATTTCTTTTGACTTATTCCATAGCCCTTGATTTGAAAATCAGAGCAGAGATAATTAGATACTGTGGCTACAGGCCAAATTGAGATGTTTCATGTACATGACACTGTGTAGAAAGGCCTTTTCAATTGTTCCTTGGCTTCCTACTAAAGCTGAACCTACCTTCTGCAAGGTAACTCTGTTAGCATACACAAAAAAATTTAGGAAATTTAATTTTAATTAAGATATTTAATAATAATTAAATATCTACCTGAGAGCTTCATGAGGAGCTCAGATGCTGCCTTGACTGACATGTCCTGCCTCATCACATTTGCCTGTGCTTCTTGTGGCTTGAGTTTCTCTTCGGGGACGTTTGGAGCTGAGGCTTCAGATTCTTGGCTGAACACGTAGCTGGACTGAGACATGGCTGAACTTGCAACTTCTTCATCCTTAGGCTCCTCTTTCACTTTAAAATTAGGAGTCAAGGGCTCTTTTTGATTTGCAGCTGTCAAGAGAAGAAAAGGAGTGAGACTTAGTGTAATATATAATCCTGGAGCAGCTTGTAACAGGGAGAAACCATAACCTGAGAAATGCTAGAGCAGGTACTTGAAGCAGACACATCAAACTGTGCTCAAAGATGCTTCAAGGGGCAAACAAACTTCTGCACCTTTTCTAGAAAGGAGCAGTTTTGAAACACAAAAACTGCATGTACCAAAGCTCAAGAGAAGATCCTCTCACTGTTTTCCCTGTGCTCCTCCTAAAATCACTTCCCTGGTCATTGGTTTGTAGGCTTTCTATAGGCTTGGTGGAAGTTAAAACACCATTTCATGTAAGGGCAAATTTGGCAAAGCCCACGGGTATGACGTGAAGTTTTTAGAGCATGGTAGAGAGACAAGAGATGAAGCGTAGGAAGACAAAAAACCTGAGAGGGGAGTAAAAGGGAAAAGGTAGCAAATTCTTAGGTCCTAAAAGTTGGTATGTTAAGAAAGAGAACTGAGGGATTTTCAGAAGGCAGCTCTGCACTATTCTAAGTTCTATATCCATAAAAAGAAAGAGTAAATTTAAAATATTCCTTTCAAATACTCCATCTAAGCAGCTGTACAGCCTCAGAGGAGGGTAAGGAGACTTTGGGGGGCTGCTTAAAATCTACACGCTGAGCCATGCCATTCTTGAAGGGTCTTTCCGATACCCTTTGACAGTGGTAGATCTTTTGCATTGTGTTTGGTTAAAAGGATAAAACCTCTTAAACAATACTTCCAAGCCCAGCCAAAATAAATTCATGGGCAGATGCACAACAAGCAGAAGGCTAAAGAAGTTGCACTATTTTTCAAGTAAATCTTATAATTTTTTTAATGTTTAACCATGAAGAGATACTTCCTTCCCTGTCTCCTTGAGACTTTTTCTTGACCAAAATTTCACTTTAAATTCCCAGTAACACACAGCAGATGACTCCTTGAGTACCTTTAACTTTGGTGAGTTTACATCTTTCCCACCTCTCTAAACTTCTGTCTTCACAAACACAAAAGACAGAGCATCGTCCCAACAAAATCTGGCATCATCTACCGCTTAAACCCTTGGTCTACTTTCTCCTCCACAGCTTCTTACCTACTCTCAAGTCTCCTCACTTTTCTGGCTTTTTTCCTCAGACACTCTCCTTCTCAGCAATTCCCTCAAAACTCCTAAAGAACCCAAATTCCTGCATCCCACCATGAAGTGCTCACCATCTCCCAGAGAGCCGAACCCTGAAATATGAGGTACAATCGTCATCTTTATCAGAACTAGACACTTAAATTTGCTGCTTTCAGCCTTTATTTTATTTCCACACAGTTCAATTTTTGTTTTGTGTTTGTCTTCGGGGGTGTGCTAGTAATTTTTAAAGCTACTGTATTACCCTGTAACACAACACATCTTTTCAATTTATATTTCAGAGTCGTTTGATTTTCCTCCTTGTTGGTTGGCAAGCCATTACCAAGGAACAGGATTAAGGCAAGTGGAATAAAGAGTGCACACATCAGCAACGTGCACATACACATTAGTTCTATTCACTTCAGAAATTACATTACCTTATATCTGTAATTTTTAACATGACCTACAGACACTTCTACCAGCATTAGGAATTGCTTTTACCTTTGTTTTTTTTAAGAAAAGCCAAAGCAGAAATATGCAACATTAAAACACGCTTTAACCCATAAAAAGACAGGTTAAAGCTCTCAAGCCAATCTTAACTTTACCTAGGTACTAACAAAAAAATTCCATCTATCTTCTTTATCCTGGTCTCAGTCTGTTCTGGGGTTTGACCTGGGGTGATGAATGGTCACAAAAAACAACACCTAAACACAAAACCAAAGAGCCAAACCTTCTCTGCTGAATTATCTTCTGCTGTCCTTTGCTTTTAAAACATGCCACTCCAGCTGCTATGCTGATATAAAAAATACCTTCACCAGGATACGAGTGCAGCTGAGAGAGAGCAGTCTGCCTGAACTTTCAGAGAACATTGAGGAAAGAAAAGGTCTTCTAAATTTATTGATTTCTAAAAGGTATTAATTCAAATTTGTCCCAGAAAATAAAGGAAGCATAAGTCCGAGTGAAGAGGTAAAGACGACCCACTGAGAACAACCATTAACCTGTGGACCCAGCCTTGTCTCTGCCATGAACCAGAGCAGAAAATGAGCCAGGTAGAGGAAGTGCTACAGGCTGGGTGAGCCTAAATGCTTTCACCTTTAAAATAGAGGTGATATTTAACTCACATATATCACTGTAAGTTTGCTACCATACACCACGGCAAAAACATCCATAAATAAATAGAATCTCTGTAACAGAATTCATATAATATCACAGACTTAAATGAGGAACTTATTTCAAGAGCTAGGTGCTATAGTGTGCAGTGGCAGATGATTATTGGATTATCCTACCACAAGAAAAAGGATCAAAAGGAGGGCTTTTGGAAGAAATTAGCAATTTTTTTAAACCCTTTTATCACCAAGCCAAAAGTCAGCAGGCAATTTGACCCAGTCCAAGGGCAGTTGTAAGGTGGGGCCTCTATGCTCTTCATCATGGGGCATCCTCAAACCCTAAGATGAAGACAAGTTCTAATAGCTCAGAGGACCAAAAAATTTGAGGTAGATCATGTAGAGCTTAAATAGTTTAGTGACAGTCTAGTTCTTGGTCCCTCTGATGCCTGAGGTGGCCACCTAAAAACCAGAGACTAGACAGGAATAAGGGAATGAAGGTAGGTATTTATTTGAAGAGCCTTCAAAGGTGCACCCTGGGCAGGCTGAAGGCGACACCCAAGATGGAGTCACGAGTTCTTCACACCTTTATAAGTTTGGTCCATTTGCATATCAGGGTTAATTGTCCAGTTATAACCTCAGTTAATGATGTAACTACCCCAAGGTTGCCCTCCTCTTCAGAGGCCTTAGTTTACACATTTTGGGGCCGGGTGTCCTTGAGGTGGAAACCTAGAGAAGTTTTTTATGTCTAACAGGCATGAGAGAACAGCAGTGAACAGGCCACCAGAAACTTCAGAGTTTCACACTAGGCAGTACAGGATTTGAAAAATATAGAAGTTAAAACCTAAGGCATCACCTCAATTCAGGAACAATGTGAGGGGCTGGAGTGAATCCAGAGAAGGGCAACAGAGCTGGTGAAGGGTCTGGAGCATAAGTTTTATGAGGAGTGGCTGAGGGAGCTGAGGGTGTTTAGCCTGGAGAAAAGGAGGCTCAGGGGTCACTACATCACTCTCTACAACTCCCTGAAAGGAGGCTGTAGCCATGTGAGGGGCAGTCTCTTGTCCCAGGCAGCCAGCGACAGGCCAAGAGGAAATAGTCCAAGGGAAGTTTAGGCTGGCCATCAGGAAAAATTTCTTCCAGAAAAAGTGATTAGACATTGGAATGGGCTGCCCAGCGACGTGGTGTAGTCACTGTCCCTGGAGGTGTTTAAGGAAAGACTGGACATGGCACTCCGTGCTGTGGTCTGGTTGTCAAGGGTGTTTGGTCCTGGATTGGACTCAATGATCTCAGAGGTCTTTTCAAACCTAACTGGTCCTTATGAAGTGCCAGATCCAGAACGAATCAAGTTCCCCACCTCTCCTCTGTCCACCTTTCCCTTTCTCTCCCTACCCCACACGAGCCCTCCTGCAGTGACAGCACGTGCTGCTAGGAGCCACTGCCTCCTCACACTTCTGAGCCAGCATCCAGGCTAACAATGATAAACAAAACCATGCTGATAACAGGTCAACCAGCACAGCCTCAGACATAATCTAAATGGGCTCTTCATGAGATATGTATAACTGTGTGCTTACAATACCTCACCTATGAGAAAAATAAAACATAGTCAGGGTCCCCCAACCCAGAGGAAGCCCCAAAGGTGTGCCTTTGGCAGTATTACACGAAGGAAAAGAATCCCAGACTATTGTTCTTACCTCTGTCACTGATTCTGCCTACTCTAGGTTCTTTGTTTTGGACAAAGAGGTAATTAATAAATTAGGAAAGATCACTTTTATTTCTTTAATCAACTGGCAGCACATTCCTTGAACCGATGATGTTTTCTAAAAATCAAACATTTAAATTGTAGATAAATCACAAAAATAGAAGAGTTATTTGCCTCATTTTTCTTCCCCCAGAAAATAAAAACAAAATCAGACAACTACAGGGTCAGTTTCAAGCCAATTGCTACAATTAATACAACTAATTTTCTTTCTTGAAATATACTAAAGCAGATTCTAATGTAAATGAAGCCTAAAATAGAAGGACAAATAAAAATGGGGAGGTTGTCTCATCTATCACATCCATACACTAAATCTAGAGGGGAAAAACCTCACAACATTAAAAAAAGACCCCCTAAACAACAAAAGTCCCCACCACTCTTGCCTCTGTCCCATCTTGGATCCACAACTATGGACAAAATTGGTAACACATGGGAAATAGCAAGCATGATGCATCCACTAGTCATTTTAGGGAAAACAGTAAACAGATGTAAGAAAAAGCCATTGCAAATAAGGAAATTAAAAGTTTACTATGACCAGTTTTTAAAATCCCATGACTGAGAATTCCTTAAAAAAATTATAACTAGACAAGAATTAAAAAGAATATGTTGAAGATTATTAAAGTATATTTGAACACCAAAATTATTACTCCCCAGAAGGAAGAGTATCTTCTATCTACATACAAAAATAGATACACACATATCCTTAATTTGTATTTAATTTACATTCATTCTGAACAGCAGTGAGAACAGAATGAAGGATGTGTTGTCTGCAGACTGAATAAAAAAACCCCAGCAATTTAATTTTGAAATACACAGCGAGGAAACAAAACAAACCCACGTAGCAAATGAAACCAACAGGCAGGAATCTCTCAAGCACGGTGGATAATGCTCCATTTGTTCCATTCCATATCCAGAAAAAACACAGATCAAAGAATATTCCAGACTGCTGATTTTTATCTTCCTGGCAACTGGAATCATTTGAGCCATTTGGCAAAAGTAGATGATGGAAGTTTATAACACTTCCCTGAAACTGCCAAATGCCACAAGAAAAGCTTTGGGCATCTGCCACTAATCTGAAACACTCTGGTAGAAGCTGCTAACTCCATCAGTCCACTTAAGAGGATTTCTAAATGCTCAAAATGTTTATAACTGAAAGAGGAAAATGGGCTGATTACTTCCAAACCAAGCTCAATATTACAAGTCACAATCAGCAAGAAGCTGGTCACTGCTCCATCTGTCTGGGAGAAGAACATGAAGAAGAAAACAGAATCCACAAGAAAAATTCTGCTACAAAAAAAAAACAAAGGCCACGAGAAAAAGCATCCATAATCCATAGAGTCTGGGTCGAAGTGAACTGTGATGGAAATGCCACAGGACATCACTACACCTTCATATTATTTTATCAGTGATGCCAGACTACAGCTACAGAGATTAGAGACCAGTCATGGCTGAGGGAAAAGGGGAAAGCTGACTATCCTGATCATCTTTAAAGCTGCTCTGTGTTTAGGGAGCTGGAGTCAAGCACAGTGAGACATAGCAAAGGAGAGTCACCAATCCTGCTACTGTGCCCTCAAAAATTCACCATGTTCTAATCCAAAGGGAATGGAGGAATTAGGCAAATTGCTAAGGCAGGTGTAGAACCACGCATCTCTCCCAACGCCCCAAGGTGCCTGCTATGCAGCCAAAGTCCCACAGGCTAAACAAGGCTGTGGCATCGGCCAAGACCATCTCCTCCTTTCCAGGTAAAAACCAAAACAGCAGCAGAACAGGTAAGATTGTGAGGAAGCTGGAGAAAAGAGAGGGAGGAGTGAAAGGAGCAAGGAGGAATTTCTTGCTGATAAGAAAGAATTACTTGCAGTATGGGAATGTCTTCTCTCTACAAGTGAGCAAATACAGGGGAAAGAAACACCGCCAGACTGACCTTTGTACTTGTTTAAGAAAACAAAAAACAAAACAAACAATTAGAGATGATTGAACTAACAGTGGTTTCAAATCCCATTTTGGATGGATGTGAGAGAAAGGCTCATGAGCTCGGACTTCTGCCCAGAGTAATGGTGTATTCAGGGAAGCAAAAGAGCCATCAGCCTAGTCCAGTCCTATACTCCAAATGTGAGAGTTTGTGTAAATTGTAAGCACAGACCTGGTCCAGAATCATACTGCTGGCTTCTTTTAAGTTGCACTGGACTGAGAACGCAAAAAAAAAAAAGGAGTTTGTTATTCTCCATTTTAAATTGCTGAATTAGAACAGAGACTACATTGTTTTATCTTGCTAAATTCTACATTTCCCTTCAAGCTGTAAAACATGACGGGTGTGATTTTAAGGATGCTGGGAAATTGTGGATGCAAGACCAGAAATTGCTGAAAAGAGATTAAAAGGGTGATGATACATCAGTAGCAAAGATCAGAACAAGATTTTATCTGCCCAGGTTTTAAGTAGATGTGCTATTGCCCCTTCACAATTGTATTTCAAAATAAAGGCCTATATGAAAAGTAGGAAAATGTGAATCTGAAGAGACTTCAAAGGGAGAACTTGATGACATCGGGGTATTTACACTGACAGCAGCATTATGGAATTCACAGTATTTCTAAATTAAAGACACAGCTCAATAATTGCCAGTCCTGTGCACTTACATATTCTAATTGAAATTTCACATTCTGACATAAACTACGAATCCTAAATATAGACAGCGTGGTTTTTTCTTTGGAACTTGCTATTCAAATACATCAATTATAGCAATTTAATTGGACGTGCTTTTATTTTATTAAAAATAGCTGTTTGAAGAGTTCAAGCTAGCCAGTTCAGTACTGTCAATGGCAAACAATAAAACATTTCAAATTACTTGTGTTACCTTTAAGGAATGCAGTAATTTTCAAGAGCCAAACAGAACAAATAATCTAAGTGATTACTTAGCTTATCTACTAATATGCTGTATGTAGCTGTCTGATGATTTACTCTTTCATTATTCCATTAATGGAATCAACTAATAAAGCATGAATGCAAAGCCCAAATATTTTGGACAGTCACCAAAGTCCCAAGGTGGCTTTATTTCCCAAAATAAAGACTTGACTTCTCGCACAACAGTGACAGCAGAGATGATTTAAACTGGGAGAAAAGAGTTTAACTCTTAGTTAAACTAATTGGTTTAACATGGCCAGCCCCAAACCTTCAGCATTTTTGCTCCTTCCTCCTGTCTTTTTAAAAGTTGTTTTGTGCAAGGAACTTGGGGAACATAAAAAGAACAGCAGAGGCAGGGCGCACTTGATACCACTCCACAAGATGAAGAGACCTGCTTGCTGGAGCAAGGCACTTGTTTAAACACAGAGAGGTGGGGGAGAGAGGCCAGCAATGAAGGATGTGTACCAATTACTGTTTCCACACAGAATCCCATGGAGAGCAATAGTGCAAGAATCCCATTCATTTTGTTGGGATTCATTTATTTCCGAATGTTAAAAGTTACCGCAGCACATAACGTAGGCACAGTAATAGCATCACTAGGGTACACTGGCCATTGTAGCTTGGATCATTGTGAAAGACATTTTTTATTACCAAAAAGCCTCAAAAAATCCAAAGCCTGAAAAGTGGTTGGAAGGACATCAGTATTTAAAGAGATGTGTTGTATCATGTCTGCCACTGAAACCTTTGAAACAGGAAAATCAAATAATCTTCAAATTAAGATAGAAATGCTGTTGCAAAGTTTCAACATGGAATTAATGAGCTGAGGGAGGAAAACATTCTGGCAATGCACTGATACAGCAAAGCACAGGGAAAATTCAAAGTGTACAAGCAGGCCTACTGAAATCAGAGTGAGGAAGATTTGAAGGTAAAGACATGCTCAAGTATTCTTCTGTTAATGTGTTAAGAGTCATCTGCTAATTGTCTTTACAAATAAATCTGAATAAAATTTCAGAGAACCCTTTTAAATTTCTTGTGAATTTAAATGCCTCCGCTACCTTAAACTAGGACTTAGAGAATGGAATTTGGGAAAAAAACGTAAAGATTTATTCTAATTTTTAGATTTACATTTGGTGATTCGTGTTATGCCTTATTTCATAAAACACTTAACTAAAGATGTTTCTGGCAAGCAATGGCACAGAATTGGGCATGATGTGGTCTTGAAAAGGTCACCCAACACCAGTATTTCTCATTCTCTTTAAATCTAAAGCTCCTATGAGTCTTTCTGAAAAAAAAGATGAGTGGCTGTTTTGAGCAGTGTCTCATAATTCATCTCTGGCCCACTCCAAATCAGATCTAACTTGGAATTTCTGTAAATTCTTCCCCAATTTGCATCACTACAGCTTTCTGCTTCTTTTGTTCAGATGACATTTCTTGCCACTCCTTACAACATCCCATGGCCCACTGATTGAGATACACAGATTTAGTCCATCGTACTGCCTAATATGTGACCAGCCATTATCTGACAGGCAGCTGTTTTTACATTTCCCCAGTGGCAGAGATGCCACAATCTCTCCAGCCAAACTATCCTAGAGGTATAAATACCTCAGCTTGGGCAAGACTTTCCTAATGCCAACTTAAACCTCACAGCAATACAATCCTGTTACTTTTTGTCCTAATTACAATGATTTCACTGTAATCTCCGCTCTCCTGAAAACTGTGCTGAGGCACGCGGAAAGCAAAGATGTGCTTGGTGACAGCCAACGTGGCTTCAAGCAGGGGCAAATCATGCCTGGCAAATTTGGTGGCTTTCCATGGTGGGGCTTTGGCATTGCTGGACAGCAGCAGAGCAGACACGTCCACCTGGACTTGTGCCAAGCATCTGACACTGTCACGTGTGACACCCTTGTCTCTGAACTGGGGGGACATGGATATGATGGACAGACTTCAGCAGGTTTCCCACGAAACTGGATGTATACAAACTGACACCAAGCAAGAAGAGGAGCAATAAACGCTGGCAAGCAGAAATAAATGTTCATTTAGAACGTCAATATTCAATAAGAATAAATGCCAAATTCTAAAAGTCTATATATCTATCTACTGCTTCTTTCTTAGCCACAAGGCCTGTCAGAGAAGAAAATTAGATTGTTTTGACATAATTTGGTCTCAAAAAATCTGTGTTGGCTGTTACAATTGGCATATACAATTTGAGATGTCAAAAGATTTATATCATTGGAAAGGTAGGGCAAATAATTGAAGCTCTGATGGGCCTAACAAGACTGTTGTAATAAAGAAATCACTCAAAGGAACTTTGTTCAGCAGAGCAAGCCATCAAAACTGCAGCTAATACTCAGCCAACTTGCTAAAAGAGAATTACTTCTACTCTAAATTTATGCACTCTGTATTGAGGAAAGCATGAACTAAATGTAGGTAACACAATATAAATCTCAGAAGAAAAATTCCCTTCCTTCTGACGTTGCTCTTCTTGTGTAGCAAATTTGGCGACTGGCAGTACATTTTAATCCAAATATGCGCACATACAAAATTACAGATACAGCTCGCTCCCCCGGCGACTTTATAACATGTTGCTAGGTAACAGTGCATACAAGTCAGGTTTCAAGACCTTTAGTAAGTCACCATAAAATAACTGCATAGGCCTTTTGCATGAATAATGTACATTTGTATCCCTTCTCTGATGCCAATAGATCAGACGCTGAAAACACGACCGTCTGCCAAACTGTGAACGGCTTCCCATCAACTGCTACACGAAAAGCCACACACCAAATTGTTGCATGTTCTCTCCGCTTCCAGGCATTCCCCCCTCTGCTGCACTCTGCTCTCATTGCTGCTACATGCAGCCACCATGAGCAGCACCCTCCCCAGGCCAGCCCTGCTGACGTGCAGAGCCTCTTCGTGCACAGCAACCCGAATTTAAGATCGGCATCGGAACAACAACATGTGTGGGACAGCTGTGTGACAGTGTAAGATGGATTTCATATCGAGTCCAACTATGAAACTCAAGTAAAGAAATGTACAAGCAAATCCAACCAGACTCATCCTGACCGCTTTTTGTCAGTCAGAGTAATAATTTATATTGACATTATTTAATTTTTTTTCAGGGGGAAGTCCTCTGGCTTCTTCCAACCAACACAGCAAACCATTTGTGCCATCCCAAATCACCTCCTGCTTGCCCTCAGCTGTTTTCTCTTTTTCTGGCTGGCTCCATTAACCCTCAGTCTTGATTTCTTGTATTAATCGATTCAATTCCGTTCCTCACAAAACTGTGATCCCAGAGGTATAAAGATCTGGGAAGATGAGGAGAGAAAGATTTTCCTAAACAAATGGCTGTGGTTTCACCAAGGCTGGGGCATTAAGACAGAGCTAATTTCTTAGTTTACCTGACAACAAAATTTGCTCAAATATAACTTACTTTCCATTTAAAGAAGAAAGCTGACATTATTTTCTATTAAAAATGTTATCTTCTATCTCCCATGTCTAAAACTTCCCATAGGGATTGAGATCTCCTTGTGAAACAGAAGTTGCTTGCGTGACATTTTTCCTGACTTCTTTCTCTTCAAAAATTCAAGGCCAATTTTGAAAACATTTGGTATAGAACACCTCCCCAGCATATCAACTGTTCTGAAGTATTCAGTCAAATCAATAAAAGAGCACATAAAATATAATAGATCCACCCTAAACACATCCTACACTTCAGTCTCACATATGAATACCATTCTTACAGCAATAATCTGAAGTGAGAAAACACTAAACACATGCTTGGCATTAGATATGGATTTCAACTAAAATAATAATTTTTTAAAAAGCTGTACATGAATCTCTAGGACTACGCTTCTTTTAGATGTGTTAACAACAAAACCCAAATGCAGTAATATTCACACTTCACATGTATTTACTACATAGACCTCAAATACTACTTGGAAAGGAAGGTGACCAACACTTTATTGGTCCTTTTTAACAGGTGGGTAAAGGCAGAGAACTTAAGAACTAAATTTTTGAACATGCTGGGCACTTTGGTGACCCTCAGTGATTTCAAACTAGAGCTACAGGTATTCAGCATGCCTGGAAAACAGATCACGAGACAATTGCCAAGGTAAATGCTAATTAACGTGAAAGCCTGGATAAATAATTCTCACTCCTAATCCCAGCAATTAAACAGCAAAACCCCTCTCTCCTCTAACTGCTTCCCCTCTGCCCTCCATCATGCACCTCTGCTACCAAAAGAAACAAGAAACTATAAGTTAAGAAGCTACCATGTTTTTCTCCTTGCAATTCCATGACTTAGCAAACACAATACAAAGTGTCTCTCAGCCCATAAAGGAGCAGTGGGTGCTGCTGCTCAGTTACCTGACAGCTTCATAAGAAAATCTGATGCCATCTTGACAGAGATGTCTTGGCTGAATAGTGCTGATGCTGTATTGGCCACAAAGTCAGAGGAGTCTTTCAGCTTTGTGTTGTTGGGGGCTCTGTCAACAGTGCTAAGAGCAAAAGGCGCAGCTGAGGTGCCACTGTCATCTTTGGGCTCTTCTTTCACCAGCAAAGGTGGAACCCCCCCACCAGGCTGCCCAGCCACGTCGGGCGTTTTGGATACAGACGCTGATCCCGTGAGGTCAGGCCCCGCTCCTTCCCGCTGTGGTCCTGGGCAGGAGTCACTGTTTAGCTGTGGAGACCCCTTCACCTCAGTTTCTGGCATTTCCTCCTTCACTTTAGACTCTGTCCTGAGGAAATGTTGATGGCAACGCATGTGGAGTTTCAGGCTGAAGTGGCGGGAGGAGGTAAAAGGGCATAGCTGGCATTGGAAGGTCTCACCCCTGTCTTGGTGCTGATGAACCTGGTTCAAGAGGTGAAAGATAAAAGCATGTATTAGGCCAAGCAGATTAATAGTACTGTAGAAACTCTCAACTCTGCATTTCTCACACTATTAAAAAAAGAGAAGAAAATATTAACTAATGAGTGAACTCTTCATTCTGAGCATTTGGAAAGTGGTCAGACACCATGAACAGTAGGATTCTTTCACACAAGTAAAAGAACATAAACATCAGACTCAAGTGAAAACAAAAAAATCAGGAACATCTGTTTCTGCAGCTTGGAAATGATGAAGTCTGCTTTGGATCAAACAGTCCTTACAGCCAGATCCTGATGACCTGTCAGTGCATAAAGACTTCCAAGCTATAACTAATAGCTTTCTTGATTAAAAAACAAACATCACTTTGTGCAACCTAACTAATAAAAATTGTTCAGAGCAACCCAGCAAAAAAAAAAACAAAAAACAAACAACAACAACAAAAAAACCAAAACCAAAAAAGCACAGCAATGTCCATCACTGATTTATGTATCATTAAAGTAAAAACACAGCACCTGGCAATACCGAGGAGCTATTGAAACAGTTTGCTGCAAATTAATTCTACCAGAAAATAAACAGCTCTTCTATGATAAAATAGAAGCATGAGAGATGGTGTCTGCCATTTATTCTAGTTTATCAGTCAATTAAGGATCACAGTTAATCTTACTGTCCTCATATTTTGACTGCAGGCTCTTTGTCATAGAGCCTGCATGCTCCAGTATGAGTACAATGCCTGGTATCCTCAGGCTCGAGCCCGATTACCTTTTAAAGGGAACTCCATCCATCCATATGAAATGGCTCATGTATTATATGAACAGACACACTCATTAAACTAGATAAGCTATATACATATAATTATATGATTTCTTGCTTCATGCAGAACTCATTAAAGGGAACGAACAACTGAGCCCAGCACAATAGCAGCAGGGCTGTTGAAAAACCTTTTCACTATGGCTTCACAAATAAATTTTAAATCCTGACAGCAGCACTCCAGGCTACTCCCTGCAAAAAGGCTGGCAAATACATACATTTGTTCCTTACTAATGGATGAACATGTGATCAGGGCACACTGGCACCAGCTGAGCTCCACACATTTGCTTTCACTTGTGACTCAAGTTGGTTGGAAACATTTCAGTGAGACAGATTTTTGTTGGAAAATGGCAATTTGTTGAATGCAAAATATTTCACCTGAAACATGGAGAGGTTTGATGAACTCTTGGCAAACAAGGTGTGATTCTCCTACCCTACTGAGCGGCACTCTTCCTTCCCCCTGCTCCCTGTGCTTGGCTCAGAAACAAATTTCAGACAGCTGTACCAGGGATGCAAGGCTTGATGCTACAGCCTGGGAGTCCAAAAGCCCTGCGGGCTGCAGATCTATACTAGGGAGCTTGGAAAACCTAGCTTTAGCCAAGGCTTTCAGCACTTTCCAGTCTCCTGCAGAGCTGAGATCTAGATCCTGAGGGTCCCGGCACAGACACTACAGAGCTCTGGGGTAACAGCAGCATTTTCCAAACAGGGCTCTGTGAGAATTCAGGCTGGACTTTCCCATGGTTGTAGACTTGGCCTGATTCATTTCCTATATAGTAAGAGGAACTCAGTCACAAGCTCAGATCCAGGACTTCCAGCTCTACACAAGCCCTCAACTCAGGTCTGTTAAAATGTGAAGCTGAGAGATGTTCCTCTTTTTGTACTTTTTGCATTCACTGAAGACACATTTCACCAGCGTTGTGTAACTTTTCATTCAGTGGTTTTTTGGGGGCTCTGGAGGTGCTAGACAGATAGCAGGAGAGAATTTCTCTTGGACAGAATGACATTCTCAATACTGTATAAGCATGACATTTACAGCCAAAGCAATTCTGGAATCTTATAATTGCACCTGACAACGACCAAAAAAAAAAAAAGTAGCTAATGCTGACCTAACACAGATTTAAAGCAACGTTGCAGAAGAATAGCAGCACAATAAATTCTAAATATTAGCAGTTTACAATGAAAATGCCAACCAGATTGCCTGTCTACACTACTGGAAGCAGGATGGTCTGTGAGCACAGCAGTGTGTAAGCACTCCTCACAGAGAACACCGAGATGTACTCAGGGCAGCAAGCACCCTCACCATGGCAACTTTATCTCTTACACCCACAGATTCTGTGTGCCAGGGTTTCTCTCCAGGATCCCCTTCAATCAGCACTTCCCTGCCTGTGTGTTTAACCACGTCTTCCAGAGGCCCCTATCACAGCCATCAGTGCGATGCCTTCAGAAGGCTGTCACTGCTGCAGGCGGGTGACAAAGCCTGTGTGGGAGCCCACCTTCTCTCCCCGGGAGTACGGCATGCCACCCCTGCAATATCTTTTGAGAATGGATGAAAATAGGAGCCACTGATTCATTTGATTTGGATTTCTTCTCCTGCCCAAAGACAGTAACTCCATCACCAATCGATTTCTCATAAAATAAAGAGCATTTATAACTCGCAGCCACGGAATGACAGAGGTCAAACCCAAATATTTTGAGTATTGAAAGGAAAAATTTTAAATCTAAAAAAAGAAAAAAATGAAAAAAACCGTTCAATCAAATATTTAGCCCCCAATATCCAGCGTCCATCCCCACCAGAAGATTTTAACTTTTATTTTATTTTCAAAAACAAATTATATTGATTTAGAAATTTGAACACTAGAGCTAAGCTAAAACCCCTCTAAAGGAAAAACTGTCCCTTATTTTCCCATTCAACAGCAGCTAAAAGAGCCAAGATTTGCCATTCTTTGCCATTTGGGGGGAAAAGTCAAGGCAGCAACTACTTGCTGCAGAATAAAAAACAAGAAACCCCGTAGAGCTCCACAGAAAGCCACAGGGAAGATTTAGGCCACGCAATGTTACAGTCCAAAAAGCTGCCTGCTCCCTCCGTGAGGCAGAGAATGGCTCTTACACTGTGCTAATGCTGCCCAAACCACCACACGTCTTCTTTAGACTCAAACAGGCTCTTCCTGCAAGAACCACGGGCAGGAGGAGACAAGAGTGCAGCTGGCAGGTTTTCCCCAAAGTGCCAGTCTGAGCCCAGCTGCTGCCAGATTTGGATGTCTCTGAAATACGCTGCAACAAACCACAGTGCACAACCTGCTCATACACAATGCTTCTTTCAAAATCCCATAAAACTACTGTTTGACTTATGCCAGAACCACTTAAGGGCTTCTGGCTTCCGAGTTTATTTCCTTTAACCACGGATGTTCTTCTTGACTGGGCAAAGTACTTGTATCATCTTTATTTTAACCCTACAGCCTGCCCAGTCTCAAATGATATTTTGTGGTTCTGCAGTTTTTTCAGTGTGTGCTTGCTATGGCACATGCAGCAATTTTCAACAGAATTACAGCGTCCTTACAAACTTTAGGCCTTGTTTGAGCACTTGGGTACAAGTTATCTACTGGTCAATTTTTAAAATTTTTATTTCTCTCAGTTTCTCTTGCTGCCTCCTCATTCTCACATTACAAGAAAGAACAAAAGAGGCCATTCAGTTTATCTTCTCTATCAAGCATTATTCTGATCACACCTCTCTCACCCTCCTGGCAGTCCCATTGTTTTCAGCTTCTGTCTTCAAAGGGAGTCCTTTCTTGCCATCCCACTAATAATTTCCACTGCCAGCTTTTAAAATCCCTTCTATTTCTCATATGTCTTTTTTGATGCAGTGACCAGAAGTGGCAGCATACCATATGCTAATAGTAACATTGTTACATTTTCAGTGTTATTTCTGTTTTATTCTCCAGACACTCAAATAGCTAATGTGTTTTTTAACCACTGCTGTGCATGCCAAGAAAAGGTTTTCGTTGAACTGTCCACAACAATATCCAGATATTTTTCCTGAGCAGTTACAGTTCATTATATCCGACAGCCAGGTGCATTATTAGACTCTGGTTTCCAAGGTACAGTACCTTCTATTTGTCCGCAATAACTTCATTTGCCCCCTTCCCTTGTTTACCAGCCAGCCAGCCTCTTTTTGTTCCCTTTCAAGCTTTGCCTTTTTTAATCTCGATTCATGCACATAAGGTTGTACCATCCATAATTCTCTTACCAACAGTCATCACTCTGTGTAGATCACACTTGCTAAAATATGCACAATTCCTCTTTTAGTAATGGAACACTCCTCTGTTAGCCTTTTGTCATGCTTAAAATTGCTAATTCCTTCCTACCCTTTGTTTTACCGTCTCTTGGTGAATTTTTAATTTGCCATAGTACATCACACTGCTTAATTTATTTGGCAGCTTCTCTGTGAGAAGCTTTGCCAAAGGCTTTTTTTATAGACCAAATAAATTTCAACTGATTCTTAAGTCCGTGATTTTCCTGACATGCTCAAAACATCTTAGTAGAGGAACACATGATTTTCTTTTACAGAAACCACATGTTCCTATCGTATCACATCATTTGTATCATTGTGCTGGTTTTTCTGTTCCAATTTTTTTTCTTTGGTGGACATTGTAACTTTCCTGGTATCATAAGCCACTTCTTAAGTCATCTTTTCATACTTAAAAGCAATATCCCTGCTGATTTACCAGCCATACAGAGGTGCCACAGTTACAAATACATGTGGATCCCACCCAAGAGGGCAAAACAGGAGTAGGGGTGAGGAAAAGGGTGACACAGGCACATCCTGAAATTTTGTAGCATTGCTAAAGTTGATCTTTTCCCTTCCCCTTCCCTAAAGCTGGGTAATGCTTTGCACAGACTCTCCCTTCTGGTTATGAGACACAGGCATTCACATTTCTTTTGTGGGATTTAACAAGGGGTTTTTGCTATTATTTAAAAAATTGAGTATACTTTCCATTTTACATCTATCATGTGCCCTCTTTTCATTTCATGCTCTTTTCCAACAAATTTCCTCATTTTAAAAATACTGAATTTCAAAAGTTCAGTGCTATGCTGCTAGTTTTGATACGATCCTTCCCCTCAGGACACATGTTATTCATATAGTATTTTCTTTTTAAAACTATTTCCCTGCTTTGCTTGAAAACAAAGAGGGAAAAAAGGCCTCTCTGCAGGGCTGGACTGGACTAGGTGTTAAAAAACCCCTTATTTTTGAAAATATCGAAGGTAGCAATGCATATCCTGTCTTATCCTTGTCTCATACGCAAGAAGTGAGATTAAAAGGGAAATACTTGAAGTCACCTGTCTGAGACTCTGGGCACTGATCTCATGTGTTGAAGAGCTCCACAAGCTTGCATTACCTCCCCTCAGCTGATGGGGAGGTCATGGAATCACAGGTGCCTTCCAGGGCACTGAAGGTTTAACTTGAAAATAAACAAAACCCTCTCCCATAAAACACTGACAAACTTCCCTCTCCCAAGAAGGTGAAAATGCTTTAAAAAGAGCCAGTCCCATACTCCACCAAAGTGGATTAGGAAAGCTTATTCAGTTGTCTGACTCTAGCTGAGGAAAAAAGAGGGAAAAGCCAATCACCAACGGGCACTGAGCACCTGGCCACGTGGCTCAGGACCTTTTCTGGTTCCCACTATCATGTAATTAATAGGCTCCCTAATTGCGAGACTGATTACAGCCCTCTTTGTATTAGACAGGAACATTCATCTGGATCTCACTGAGATGGTTGCTCTTCATAAGCAGGAAAATCCTGTGGTTGAGCATCCCACGACCTGCCTACCACTGCATCCAACTGTCCTGTTAAGCTTCATCTTCTCTTCCCTCATTTTCTATCATACCATCATGTTTCAGCACGTGTTCACAACGCCAAACTTCCTTTCCACAGCTAGAACAGCTAGCTCACCCATTTCTGCCTTGTGCCTATAGAGCAGCACAAGGAACATTTACAGATACTGGTTTTGGCCATATGCTCCTCTTCCTCACTCCCCTTTCCAAGTGCTCAGGCTAATATCCTGTTGCTTTCTTGGAACATAACTGTATGATCTCACAGCCTATCTGTCCACCAATTGCTGAGAAAGATAGGTGCATGATCCAAAGGCACTAATTGGCCAAAGTCTGACTGATGCTTGTGGTATTGCTCTGAGGAAAATGTAATCCCTACCAGGAAAAACAGAAAAGCCTGACTACATCTTGCTGAATTACACCACAACTTTCCAATTCTTTCTGCAGAAGGAGTACATAAGATACTCCCTCAAGAAGAAAACATACTCCAACTGAATTTATATTTTGATAGAGAGAAGGACTCAAGCGTACTACTTGCTGCCTGCTTGGACAAGACACCTCTCTCAGTTACCCATTCATTTTTTCCGGCTTCGTGTTCAGTTCAGTACTCTCACCATCCCTCAAAACCATGCTATGATACCAGAATCAGCTGCTGAGATGCTCCCTGCAGATTCCTGGGAATAAGAGCTCAAAACTTGTGTTTATGCATGCACTACAATTTCCCTCCAAAAAAGACTAATAAAATTCCATACTGTGTCTATTTTAGGATTTTTCTAAGGTGTCTATTGCTGTGGAATCTAAACACAATATAACAATTACAGTTAACACTCTGTGCCTTAAAAGGCAGGCTACTCAGCCCCCCTTGTTTGTTGTGTGTCTGTGTGGAAACTTTCCTTCTGTTTCCCTTCTTGCACCTTTCACTTCCTCACCTCCAGTTGTGAGTTAGCCCTGGCAAAGTGCCCTTGGAGGAAGAAAGCTTCATCCGTGAGGTGGGTAGCACACGCAGATCTGAATATGGGTCAGGGCTGGAATCATTCCAGCTCTCTATAAAGATTTTCTCCATAGCAGGAGATGAGACACCAAAAATGTTGGCAATGTTGTGCTCTGGGTCAGTCACTTAGACATGTTATAATTACAGTAAAATTACACAGTATATATATATTATATAGTTATTGGTCATTAGCCTAAAGACACACAGTAAGGAAGGCCCACATGGACACACACAAACCACTCATGGAAATTAAATCTCCAAATAACCCGTTTCAATGGAGAATGCCTACAAGAACCTAGGAAAAAAACCAGGGTGGTTTAAGCTCATGGCTATGTTGCCCAGGAGCAACAGACTCAATGTTGCAAAGACAAAACAATCAGATTTTGAGGACTGCAGCTGGACAAAACACCTCAATACATTTTGCCTATTATCAATACAGGGAAAAACCTGAAAACCAAAGAGCAGCAAAAGGGAAAAAAGCTTGGTTTGTAACAGCATCCTGGAATAAAAGTTGGCTTGTAATGAACAACAAACACCGGCCCAGTACCTCAGTTCAGAGTGGCCTTTTTAGTTTTGAAAAGCGTGTCTTCACCTGTAGGCACAGCTGACACATGGGGAGAAAGGGGTGGAGAGGTAGAAACAGCTCTACCTTCATAGGCTGCCTGCCAGGAAGGAGATAAGGCCAGCTAGCTCCCAAAGGATACCCAGACAATAAGAAAACTCAAACACCCGACTGACATGACCAGAACACTGCATCCCAAGTAGCTCCCAGCTGTGCTTTACCATTTCTGGTGTGCATTCAGTCCATTTTGAATGCTGTTGGTTTATATATGTGCCAGTTATTATAATATCATATACACATAGAATTAAAGGCAGCACTGTTTTATAATGAGAAAAGAAATCTGGTATTTTTTTTTATTCTTAATCTCATTATCAATTTATATTTCCACAAAAAGGAATTCAAATTATGTCTAACACTTTTGGACACAAGACTAACATGCTCCTTTCCTCATTCACCTGTTTCAATTTTGATGTGATATAAAATATTTTTATTAATGGTCTAGCCAATTGAGGAAAGTCTATGAAACTGATTGAAACTAAAATAAAACATCTTTCAGACTGTTGTGCTTGTGATTCTTTACATCTATCTGTAAGACCAAAAAACAAATACAAACCACCTGGTTTTGCAAGACAACTGCTTTCACCTCAAATAGGGACAGTTTTACCAGCAAAAATGCCCAAATCCATCATGACCTGCATGACTGGACTGCAGTGATTGAGGACACTTCAGATCTGGCCTCCACAGTAAGGCTGAAGGTGGCTTTAATCCCTCACACTGAGTCAAGCAGGCCTGACTCTGACCCCGGTGATTTCTAACTGAGCATTACCTGGACATAATCACCGTATTACCAAACAATTAACACTATGTGCTACATGACTGTACAAGGAGGTATGTTTTAAGCAGATGCAGGCTCAGTTAATGAAAGCATTAATGCTGGGAGGGGAGCAGAAAAGAGCACAAGGCCCTCAGACACCCATCACTTTGAGAGCACACAGAGACAGTGAAAAAGGCCCTGATTTTCTCCAACAACCTACTTGTGCCCATTGGCAGAAATCACCATGCCAAAAAGGAAGGGATAGACCCTCAACCATCAAATAAAAATATTTGCCAGTAAGGCAAAAAACCGCAGAGAACAATTATCTCTGCAGGGAACAACAGGGATGTCCTTTACAAAGCAGGGGACAACAACAGGTTTTTGCCAGGGAGTAGTAAGATTCTAGGTGATGCATGCTTCTGTGCAGGCTGTCAACAGCTGAAAACAAACAAACAAAAAACCCCACTCTTTCCATGCTGTGTTCCCATCCAATCTATTCACCCTCTGCTTAGGATGGCCCTCTGTGCCCACTAGTCAACATGGAACACCAAGTCCTAAAAGAGAGAGATAAAACACTGAGCTTTCTTGATAAGGATTAGCATGATACACTGAGGATGCCTGGGAAGAGTGCATTGATCTACAGCAGAAGTGTTAAGGAATAAGCCTTCAGACTTTAGGGAAATGATTTCAGACCTAGCAACAACTTAAACCATAGCGAGATCTGATGTTGTGACCAGAGGAATCTGAATAATTTACACAGAAGGGAACAGTTTCTTGAGTGTAAGCAAGGCCAGACTCTTGTCCAGTAAGTTCAGATTCTGCAATAGCATATATGAAACCTGAACAGGCATTTCTGTCCCTCCTCACACCAGTCTGATATCCTGTTACACACATTCATCTAAAACAGACAAAATGGGAACTATAATAAAACATTTCGCTATTATTCTAAAATTCAACTGCATTAACAAGGGAAATTTTCTTACTTTAGCTTCATCAAAGGGCTAAGAGGACAGGTACCATTTTTACTTCATCAAGAATATTCTACAGCTTGCAAGAAATGGCACTTTGTGTTGCAACCACGCAGTACTTCAGCTAAGCAGACACTGAGTTTCTTCACATTTTTACATTTTTCTGTATCAACACAGATGTTGCTTCCTTCAGAAGGTCATCTTCAGCTTGAGCCCAAAACTTAGGCTGACTTAAAAACACATTTTAAACTTAATGGAGACACTTGAAAACAAAACATTACAGTATAATACGTCACTCATTTTGGTTTGGATGATTCACTGCTGAAGTACCCACAAATTAAAAGCTACAGCAGGAAAAAAGTTAAAACTGGAGGCCTATCTGTAGAAAGCAATGGAGAGATCCCTTCTAGAGCTGGCCAAGCTGGTTTGACTACTTAGTGGAGACACTGTCAGGCAGGGTTATCAGCTGGCATCCTGGAGAGCAGCACTGATAGGACTGCATGATGTCACGTGCCAACCAACACCCCTGCTTCTGGTGGTTCCAGGTCGGGAACTGAATCAGTCACAGACAGCTTGTGCTGCACCAAATTGACATAACCCAAGGCAGTTTACACACTGCATAAAACAGAAAGGCAAGCAATGGAATAAAAGTTGTTTCTTTCTCTTTTTATGGCCTCTTTACTTAAGTACGGGCATCATTCGTAGTACAACCAGGGAAATCTGGTTCTTGCAAATGAAAATGAAATATCTTTGTTACCCTATCAGTTTTTGACGGACTATTTGAGTATTTTGACTGTCAGTGAAGATTTCCCTTACCTTCATGTGTGATTTGAGATTGTCCTTGCGTGCACAGCGGAAAGGACAGAGTGGGCACTGATGGCTCTTCAAACCTGTGTGAATCACCATGTGCCGTTTCCAGTAACTCTTCCTCTTGATAACCAAACCACAGATGGGACACTGGAAAGGTTTTCCCCCTTCTTCTTCTGAGGCTTAGCAGGAGGGGGAAGAAAAAGAGAGGATCCTTTACAGCCACTTGTCAAACACTTTCCCCTTGTAAACATACTCAAGATATCATTTCTCAATGCTAGAGTTTCATCTGTAAAGAGACACATCAGTTAAACAACAACAGGCACCAGAAGTTTCAGTTCCTCCCCCCTGCATATACCTTTTCCCCCGGATCTAGTTATTATTCCTCTGAGAAAGGTCACCATAATTTATAAAGGTTAATGCCCCAAACTTCCTTTCACTAATCAGTAGAGGATGCTACTCTCTCTCACCTGGTCCTAATGTTCCTTATAATTTAACTGCACTGAGATTAATGCCTCTCATAATCATCACTTTACAGCTTCATTTCCTATCAGAAGCTGGTTGTAGTAGAGTATGGAAAATATGCTTAACTGTTAAAAAATGATCCATTTCCACACATGATGGTTAGCCAGCAGGGAAGCAGAATATAAAGCACAGAAGAATCCACAACTTAACTGAAAAGCATGCTGGTATTGCATACCAGATATATTTAACACCAGAAGCGAAAGACTTCAGAAGTCCTGCTGCTGAAATTGTTTAGTTATGGCTCAAGCAGATATGCTGCAGCATCAGCCATCAAAGGTCCTCAGGTCACAGGTTTTCTTCTGCTCCTCTAATTGCCAGGGCTTTAAATCTACTGCCTTCCTAAACGTCTGCACTCTGCTTTACCGCCCAATTCACCTAAAAAAGGGATTTGGCAGCACTGATCAGGAAAATATGGTTAGACTTCCAAGTGCAGAAGCATCACAAGGTTGAAGGAAAGAGAAATTCCTTGCTGCTGACTTTGCACAACTAACCATCCACCCATCCAAGCTCTCACAACAATTTCCTCTCACTATTATAAAGAAAGGCCTACTATTACAGTGGAACTGGATGTCCTTTTCCTCACTGTAAAAGACAAGACTGTTTTCAAATATCCATGGCTCAGCAATGTACATCTTTGCTATTCAAAAATTCTCTCAGACTATTTAACCTCACTACCATCACTGATAAGGATATAGCAAACATCAAATTCCTTGATGAGGAATTAGGTGACAAAAACCTCCAGAAAGATTTGTCATGTTCTAAAATACAATTCTTGCTATTAAGTAGGAAACAAAACCACTGTAATTCAACTGATCAGGCAGCCATTATGTAAGTACAGAAAGGGACACAATGTCAAAGCATGTACTACTGCAAGCTCGGAAATTCTCCTTGTAAAATATTCCATCACACGTAAAATATCAAATCTCTGCATCTCTAAAGAGGAAGCCAAAACCAATGTCATAACTGCTTATGTTTGTTTTTAAACATCTTCAATTTCTTCTTCCCAACAGGCAGGAAAAAGACAAACCACAGAAAAAACCCATGGGTAGCTTTTTTACCTATCACTTCTTTTCCTTCTGTCACATCTTTTCTTCAGCCTCTGGTTATCATCCAGAAGAGAAATGTGTAACAAGTTATTATCTGGTTTTGACCCCAAGAAGAGTCAATGGTGATTTAGCACATTACCAAATACGCAAACAAGTGGGATGAATGCATGTGACTTCAGCAGTAACAGTGACAATTAGTGTTACTCAGGAATTATGCCAGTGTGCTCCAAAGCTGAGCCACGTTAGCTCTATACTATACTGCACGAAACTCAGACTAAAAAGAAAATTGTGGGTTTCAGCTTTCCTTCATTTATATTGACCTCTGTTTTATATCACGATGTTACTCCAGTGAGGAGGGAATCAGCCAGTGCTTCCCAAAGAAATTTTGGGAACAAAATTGCAAGCATCATGGCATTAAGTTACACCAAATAAGTATGCAGTCAGTAAAAGAAAGGTCTGTCACCTACACTCTTTCAAAACTATCAGAACTTAACAGATATTCCAGGCTTCCTTTTAAACTTCACCCCAAACATGTGAGCAGTTCATAAAATTGGCAATATTAACAGATTGATAGAAAAGTTGGTCTTCTCTGTACCACTTTACTATAAAAAAAAATGCAAGTAATGATTAGGCTGACCAAACCTGACAGGCCATTTCAGAGGCAACTACACTCTGATAAGCCACGGCTCCAGCTTCTTGCCTGAAATAATAATTCTGAGCAAATAGCTCAACTTGGTGGACAAAAGAGCAGCAGGCATACTCTTGTTATTAACTTACTCCTCTTTAAATAGCCTCCATCTTTGCTGCTCTTTACTTACATCTAATTAATCTCACTGAGTATTGATCTCATAACCAAAGCTACATGTTGCTGGTGGGGAAGTGAATCAGATTTGTAACAGCAAAGCAAACTCATCAGTGCATTAAAAGTTCAAAGTAGGAGAGGGGAAAAAAAGACCTCTCAAGCTATACCTACTGGGAAAAGATGCTTCTCTCTGTGAACAAGATAAAAAAAGTCTCAAGGAACAACCAGAGAGACACAAAAAAATAAAGCATTATAAAGTTTTTCCTTTTTTATTTTTGCTTTTAGTGCCATAAGGTTCTATGCACAAAAGGAATTAGGTATGTGTGACGTTTATTTTTATGGCAAATACACACGTTCAGCTGCTTTACTCAACTTTTACAGAAGTGTTCAATCAAATGTCACTAAATGTGACCTCTTTTCACAAGCTGTATTTCTCTATGGCTGAAGGCATGAAGAAGTCTGGCTTTCCACAATCAACACACAGATACACTAACCAACACTTTGCTTTTTAATTTCACTCAGCTCACTATTTAGAGAGGAAAAACTTCATAGCATATCAGAAAATGTTACGGGCATGACACTTTAAAGTTTGCTTGGCTGCCAACTGGTGTTGGCCCAGTGTGCATGAAGTGGAGGGAAACACCCTTCCTCTTGGGGTACTGGTCCCACGAAGAATAAAAAATGAAGAGTTGTTCCTTATTTGCCAAGGACCTGAGGCAGCCAGCTCCCATTGTCACCTTTTAGCAGCACAGTG
Organism: Platysteira castanea; assembly: GCA_013397175.1. Classification (NCBI taxonomy): domain Eukaryota; kingdom Metazoa; phylum Chordata; class Aves; order Passeriformes; genus Platysteira; species Platysteira castanea. The sequence goes on from VYXC01004063.1 coordinate 340,919, forward strand.
TGCTTGGGCCTTCAGCAAAGAGAATACTTGCTAGGGATTTGCTGCATCAGAGCTAGTTTAGGAAGTGCCAGTACTAAGCACACTGGTACGGAGCACTCCTCTAGTACAAGCTGCACAGACAAATCCCCCAAGTTCCTTGGTCAAACACAGAACCTGGGTTTTACTACCACCACGTACTTTTCCCCAGTGGTGTGAACAGCTTTTTCCCCAGCAGGAAATAAACCAAGAACTTCGACTAAATTTTAACCCTACTTCCTTTCTATGCATTGCTGCCTTTCTTTTATGAAAGCCAGTCCTCATGGGGAGAGTTACATTAAATTAATGCCCACATCCATATCAATGTAACCAGTGTGGGTACTCTTATTCCCACATGAAAGGACCTTGTCTTGATTTAGCTTATGTTAGTCCAAGGACTTCATCTAAACTAATGAAAACTTTAGGCCTGGCCCATGCCAAGAATAGTTTGCCCCTTTAATTGCCTTGGCAAAACACAGCAGTTAAGCATTTATAGAACACATGTATAACACAGAGCAAAACCTGGCACTGGCTGCAACTCATTGCATCCCTCTCTCCCTCCTCTTCCAAAGGAGGGATGGGCATTGCTGTCCGTCCAATAGCTTCTACCCTATGGGTTTTGACCAGACCTCAAACAAAGAGGTTAGGTCAGAAAAACAGCAGTGCAATTACACAAAATCCATGTCAGGCTTCATATCTGTACACGGGCTTGCTACACCTGTGCAGCCAGGCTAGCATAACCGATAAAACTCAGCCTGATAAAGCTGGAATATACGAAACCACTTTGTGCATCTCGTGAAGATACCTGCCATGCTTCCTTTTCCTTTGCAGCAAAACACTGATGGCACCTGAAGCCATATGTTCCACCAGAAATATTAATCCATGATGTAAACTTCTTATAGAAAGAGATGAAAGAAATAATTTTTCCTTATTTTGAAGATGGATCATTTAAATTCCCCTGCATGGCTTGCCAGTTCTTTAAAGCTTTTGTTAGCCAGACAGTTTCTTCTTCTTCTTCCCTGTAACCCTGATTCCTTGATTGTCAACAGCTGGAACTGATGGAGGAAAGTCAGATGTGTAAAATGGTTCTTGCTGAGCAAATTAGAGAAATGCAGTTTAGTTGGACTTTTTTTTTGTTAACAACAAAGGATTGTAAAAAATTTTTAATGAAAAGTGGCAACATAATAATATACTCTGGTAAATTAGGACAGGGTAGTAAGCGATTATACAAAAGTCCATTTGTGACAGAGACAGCAGGAGGGAGAATTCTCCCTTGTCCAGTATTTCAAAAGCACTAGTTTTGTACATGCTCACTGATACTGTGAGCTCCCTAACAGGGATTCTTTGATCTTCTCCATTAAATATTTTTGTGGACACATTCTAAACTTGGTAAGAGAGGAAAATACTATTGTATGGGATAAAAGGGAAAAAAACCACATACTGAACTGTACACTCCTACCTTTAAAATAGGGAAACATTTGTGACAGCTTGGTCTCAAAGTGGTACTTCAAAAAGCTTTTCTATTGTTCACCTACAGTATCTATCTATTTCTTATTTTCATAAGACATGGAATCAAACCAAATCCAGACCCACTGAAGAGATGCTGTATATACAAGCCTGTAGCAAAACAAATACATTCTTAGTGGTTCAAATTGTATCCATACCTGTACTAGTGGGTTTGGATGCTCTTCCCTTAGGGACTGGTAGTAACAGTAATTCCAAAGACTGTGGTGGAGTTGCTTTCTCTTGTTTCATCTCCGAAAGCTGCAGGGGATCCTCAGGAACCAGTGATTTCTTCTTCTCAGCCAGGAGGGTGCCTGCGGCCCTTGCAGCAACCTCCTTGAGAAGGGCAGCTGAGGAGGTCATGGAAGCCAGGGAAAGGAAAGAGCTGGCCGGAGGCGGGTGCTCCTGCCCAGGAGTCATGCTTCTTTCACTCACTTTCTTAGATAAAGCTGCTAACGTGGAGCTGGCTGACTGAGAGCTAAAAGGCGAGGAAAAGGATTCGAATCTTATCGTGTCCTCAGTCCTGGAAAAAGATTTGTCCTGCAGAACGGCATTGGCTGCGGCTTTCAGCTTCAGGATAGCTGAATCAGGGGACAAACCACAGGTGGTGGTTGAGTTTGGCAGCCACTTACCTTGATTCCATATAAAGTGGCTGCCTGCATTGTATTGGTCACTTTGTTCCTGTTTCTCAGCAAGCTTTCTGGCAAGCACACTTAGCTGCTGGGCATGGTGAGCAGGTGGAGAGAAGGAGATGTTTGAGCCGAGATTTACGGGAGACTCAACTCTGCCATTGACTGTAACAGCAGCATCCAGCTTGAGGGAGCCAGCCTCCAGGAGCCGCCTCAGGTTACTGCTCAGTGGCTTGTTTGGACCAGGAGGTTCCTCTTCACCCAGAGAGGAGACATCTGGAGAAAGGTGCTCCTTGCTCTGTAGCGTGTCTCTCAGTGCCTCATTTTCAATGGATCCCAGCTCCGCTGTGTTGCTGCTTGGCGTTGCGCTTCCCAAAGAGGTATCGGGGGAGGTGGACTGCTCTTGGATTCTGTCCTCAAGAGACAACTTAAAGTTCTCCTGGACTTCTCCATATGATGCTTCCGAAGGAGTTTCTGAAGAATTCCCAAACCAGCGTTCTTCTTCACTGAGCTCACCTTCCACTTCTTCCTGTCTGGTACCATCTGTGTGGAACCATGAACAACAGCATTATTCCCAAATTTGCGTAAAGCAGTTTCTTAGCATGAAGCATGACTGACCTCAGCATGACCCTCCCAAATAGTCCCCTAACACACACCCCTAAAGTGCATGGGCTTGCAATCAGCCTGGATTCAGTGACCAGAGAAAGGAGTTTTTCAAATTGAATAAGTCTTTCTTAGAAGACAAAATGATGACAACCCAGTCATCTTTCAGTGTGCATAACTAAAGAAGATAAAACTGCAACAATACATATAAACACAATATATATTCATATATTACAAACAATTCTTTATTGGCATAGTCTGTAAATCCTGCAAAGTACTATGAACTCTCTGGTATAAGACAGGGATTTAACAGACCAGATATTACTGGATACTTAAGTATTTGTACAGCCAGCACAGGTGTGCCTTCAAAGGCAGATGAGGTGTGTAGCTACTCAAATCTCAGACCAATCCTGCAGTGACCCCTATCTAAAATAAAATAAAATTTGTACCGATACTTCACAATTCTTTCCTGAATAGCTGCAATGACTAATACATGAATGCAGGCTAAAGCTCTCATCTCTCCAGCTACTTGGGAAAGGAGTATCATACACATAGTGTTGTCTTATACAGACACTAGTTGTTCTTTTTTGTTTGTCACTGTTTAATAAAGCCTTAAAGATGATCCTAAACTGAACTTAGTTTAGCTGAAGAGAAAAAAAAAGAATTGTGTTAGTCTCACTGCAGTTAAGTTACATTTTCTCCTCTCTGGTAACTGCAACACACCCGAGTCTCTCCTGAGACCTAAGTGCCAGTGTTTAAAGCACTGTGACCCTGGATTGCTCTTCTTCCCGACAGGGATTCAAAGTCATACAGATGTGGCCAAGACTATTTTTTTTTTTTGGCAGATCTTACTGCCCAATCAGAACACAGAAAAGAACAACAGCAATGCTAGAATTAAACTCATTATCTTCTCTTGCCAGATACCTCTCACATTTCTTGCTTTTACACTCAATGTCCCAAGCTGCACAAGCATCTTTGTAATCACACTACAGCAAGACAGAAATATTTAATATAACCCTCCAATGACATTCTGGAAATAAGCCTGCATGATATGCATTGTGTCTGTGATCATGTATTATTCCCAGATTCCCAATTTAATTCCAGCAAATTCAGAACTTGGAGAGAAGTTAATGAATAAAAACTTAGATTTCTATTATTGCTTTGATCCAAAGAATTTGAGGAAAACCCCAGACAAATGCATCATGAGTAGGAAATAGAAACGTACACTCTGAAAGCAAAGGTTTTTTTCTTTTATGGTATACAGAATATGAGGAACAGTCTCTCACAGAAAGTTTCTTTCACTCAAAGCTCTTTGGAAAAAAAGGCACCAATATTTTAGAAGCCTGCAATAAACACACTCAGTTACTTCAGATTAGTAATTCAAGCAGAAGAGGGCTAGCATATTCCCTTTTCAAAAAAAAAAAAAAAAAAACAAACAAACCAAAAACCAAACAAACACTCAAGTTCTTAGCTAGAATTATTTTGGTATTGTCCAAGTTAACATCACAGGCTCAGCAATAATATGTGCATAAAGGCCAGTACCATGCACATTCAAATAAAGGAGATAGATGCTGATCAGTTGAACCAGCACTTATGCAGGTTAAAGGAGAACTGAATGTATTCCCTTTTCACCCCGTGAACATTAAAAAAGTAACTTGAGCATGTCTGTACAGCTGGGTGCACTCAGACGAGAGATCCATTCACTCATCTCAGATGCAAACAAGTTCTGGACTGGAAGCCAAAAAAGCATCTTACCGGCACTTTTTCTGCAGAGATACACCAAGTGCAGGGCACATCCTCTGGGACACAGCCTGGAGCTGACACCACTACACAGCTCTCGAGCCAGAGCTAGCCTGCTTCCTACCACTTACATCTGACTGTTTAAACAATCTCTCCTCTCCCCTGCAAACTCCACTCTCTCTATCTCTGTACTTCCCATCCATTCATTGGGAGGGAGAATTGCATTCCCCTTCACCCAGAAAGCCATTCAAACATTACAGTCTGAGGCATATTTCAGTGTGAACGGATCCAAGAGGGAGCGGATTTTTGTTTTAGCGAAATCTAGAGCTTACTAAACTCCCAAACTTCTCTGTTCCTTGCCATGTACATCAATTTCTTTCTTTTTCCAGACATGCTCATTCCACACTGGTCTTGCCTGCACAAAAGGGGAACCAGCACCATGTTATTGACAGGGAGCAGCAGGAGAGCAGGACTCCTCATTTAAAGGCTTGCTCCCAAGCCCAGGATTTCCCTCCTCTTTAGGTAACGCACTGAGAGCTCCCTCTCCTGTTGCTAAATCTACCTGTGACCACTCAAGCCCTCTCAAAGCTCCAAGCAGTCTCTATAATAAAGGGCAAATTTCCCCTGCAGCCTCACTATCCCAAAAGCCAGCAGGATACTATTTTTTCCACCAGTGCAGTCTCTTTCTGTAGCCAGAAATCAGACCTCTAACTGCTGACACTGTTCTAATTTTCCTCTTCTCAGTAATTCCCAGTTGCTGCAGCACCAAGCCCACTGTATTTGAAGGCTGTAAGGTTAATGCTGAAAAAGCCAGCATCAGTGTCTTATCAGGAGCTCAGTCAAGCCTCCCTTTAAACACCAGTGAATTGGTTTAGAAGCAGAACAGTGAAGCCTGGCAATTTCATTTCTAAGCAAAGTTGCCCTTCAAGGCCTTCAGGGCAGAATTTTAATTCACATTGACTTGTGAGCCTGAGAGTATATACAAGCTTGAAAACTCCAGGAGAAATCAACCCAATCCAACAACTTTATGATTTCAAATTATATAAAACCTTGCCTCAGAACCCAGGGGGGTTCATGGGTCACCCAGACCAGGTTTGTCTGAAACAGGAGCCAACCTCCATGTCTCTGACAAGAAATTTCAGCTCTATTTCACATCTGTGGCAGAAATCTGCATGACATGTTTTTCCCTTCTCTCACAACACAGTTATCGAGCTCTTCTCATCACACTTCAAGAGTCAAGACCCGTCCATACTGCTTCTTTCTGACTTCCAAAGCAAGTCTGAAATGAGAATTGCTTCCCAAACCTTGTGCCACTGGCAGAAGCTAGTGGAAATTACAGACATCCTTCATGTTTCTGGACTATCACATCACACAGCACCCAGGAGCCTCAAAAAAATATTTTCCACTCCTGTCAGCAATGACAAAAGGCACCAAAGTACTGCTGGGTGACTGCTGCCACTGATGTAGCCCATGTATCCATCTCTGGCAAAGCCATAAATGTGTGCAGAAAGCACTGTTTGAAGAAGTGCCAGTTTCCCTCGCTGGCCAACTCATCTGCTTGTTTTCAAATACAGAGAAGTTCATTTTCCTCTTCAAGAGATCAGTTTGACAGACAAATCTTATTGATCCCAAAGTGTGTTATTTCACTTTGTGACCATCTGCCCTTTTATTTAGAGTGCTGATTAGAATCTGACCCTGGTGCCAATAGAAATGTAAATATTAACTTGCTCAAACTACTTATATCTGAAAACTGAAAAAGACAAACACGTCTGTTGATTTATACACTGAGCCACTTGGTTCAAATGCTGGAAACTTTCACTGTACCCAGTGCAATGTACACATGCCATTCCTGAAAGTGGCAAGTGTGAGATGATCCACAGCTCCACTTTGTAGGACTTAGAGGGGAGAAATGTCAATGCAGTGAGTTAGATCTACAGGAAAGGGAGGAGTCTCAAAGTTCTGTTACTGAGCAACAGACATGGGTAGTGAGAACACGATGGAATGAAGACCATTTGAAACACTAGAAATTATCTGAGAAGAGACTACAGCCAAGGAACCCACCCCAGAGACTGATTTTTCATGCTAAGCAGGACAAAATTCCACTTTAATCATTCACTGTAATGAGTAAATTACACAACTTCTATACTGAAGTCCATATGCCACAGTGATATGAAACATATGGAAATTGTAATGATGGGATTACAGAATGAAAATTAAAGCAAGCACAAAAGTAGGTAGAAGTCAAGTAATTTCAAAGAAATGCATACAGGAAATTTGCTGATGAGATAAATTAATCAAAATTGCCCTTTTTTCAGCTCTTACATTTCAAGGAAAAACTGGGAACCTACAGAACCAGGATTTAAAGATATAGGAGAGCCGAATCTCATCTTTATTCTCTTGATATCAATTACCCTGATCTGTAAAATGATTTCAGATAGAATCATTCAAGTTTGTGTCAATCTAAATAGTTACAATTGCATTTGTTGTCCATTTGACACCCAGATCATCTTCCTAATTTGCTGCCCCAACAACTCCATCATTTCATCTCTAGCACCTACCATAAACCATCCTTTGGATTATTTTACACAGAGCACTGTACCCAGACCTACTGAAAGAGCTGGGATTAAGTGATAGCTTTACACTAGGGAACTGAGGAGCTCTGCAAAGATACCTAAAGAATTTAAAAGAACACATTAAACTTAAATGAAGCAGGAAGCCATCCAAAAGGAGTTCTGTGGAAACACCGACTGGCTCGGTTGAGCAATCCGTTTAAGGCCAAGTAAATAGGAAGATGCATCAAAAATAAGGCAGAGACAATACCTGAGTAAGCTAGGACTTAGCCTTGGGTGACTTTTATGAGCGATAGCAAGAAAAGTGGAATGAATGAAGAGAAACCGTCGATAACCAAGAAGGCAAGGACAACCGTAAAGGCAGTCATGGACAAGGAGAGGCAAGACAGATAGTGAACTGGTATGCTCATATCTAGCCTCCAGGATGGGCTCCCTTGTTCTATTCCTTCCTGAATGCTTTCTTAGAACCCTCAAATGAGGACTAGGGAATCATGCCACAGGCCAGAATTCGCTGTCCTGGCAGTCCAGTTCAGGATACCCTCTCCTGCTGTAACCCAGGTTCCATCTCAGTTGTTACCATCACCATCACATGCAAATAAGACAAGTTTTCCCATCACATGGTGGCTGTTAAGTCAAGATCAGCACAGGCTCCCCATGTCTCCATCTTACCTCTGCAGACCAGTTAATATGGAGGAGAAAAGAATGAAGGAGCTAAGCATGAAATACAACAGACACCTTTAGGTAAACTGTGCAAGTGCATCACTTTAGCAACGGTAAAGAATAATTGCAAGAGACCACTTGCTAATATCACATCACTTCCTAATTCACATTTTCTCTGGGTGTCAGCTGCACATAAGCCCTTGCTGATTTCACAATCAGGTACTATAGAAACCAGAAGGCACAGACCTAAAAATGACAGTCATATCTGGAAAGTCTATTCTGTGGTATCCTACATAAATTGCTCAGTCTAGCTGCCTGCCTACAAACTACCCTTCTGGTATTCAGGCTGATTTTTAAGCATTTCAAAATTTTTAAAAAAAAANNAAAAAAAAAAGGTAAATGTGATGTCTTTGGGCTGAACAACTTTTATGGGTTCCCACACCCACCCAACCATGCAGATGTGTGTGCTGTAAGACTACCTCCAAGAAGCTGGGCACACTGTGCACCAACACCCCATGGTCTCCACCACTAAAAAGCACTTACAGCCCCATCTGATGAGGCTGTATATCCAGAGCAGCAGCTGTATTGATTTTCCCATAGGGATGCTTGGTAGAAAATCATGATTTTAATAAAAACACAAAGGCCTGCCTTAACTCCTTTTACTATATCTCCAGCAGCAAATAAGACTTAAAAGTCACAGTTACATAGTCATGTGCTAGAGTGCCCTTGGTCCCCCATTTTCCCTTCACAATTTCTGTGACCTATAATAGGTAAGCAGCACAGGAAGCCACCATCCTCTTTGAGTGGAATTTCTGGCTCGCTCCTTATCAATGGGATGATTATTCAACTCTTGACCTCCTCACAAAATGGTTTAGTAGTGTTGCTGGTGCTTGAACCAAATTTCTCTACTGCAGGCTGACCTAGAGAGAGCAGCACAGCTGCAAGAAGGATCTGCCAAAAAGGCACAGCTCTTCTGTTCTGTCCTTCTCCCCTGTGTTTAGGTTATGTGAAAAAACTCACACAATTAGACAGGGAAAGAAACCCTAGGTAGGACTCTGTATTTCATCTCCACATCTTCCAAGATAATGATTTTCCTAACTGGAGGGAAGGAGGAGAGGGGAAAAGGAAGGCACGGCTTTTAAAGACACAGCATATATTCCGTACTACTATCCCTAACTTAAAGTGACTTTGAAAAAATCCACATACAAGAAAATCCCAGAATATTCACCTAACAATTTCTCCAGTACTGATTTTTAGAATAAGGACTCAAAGGCAAAAGAGATTAGAGAATGTTATTTCGCAGTAACTAGAACCCTTCAAGATGCTTTGCCTATACATACAAACAACAGAATGTGCCCAAGTATTACATATTCAGGTTTTACAAACTGCTAGACAGCCATAGAATATCAAAATGAACATACAACACCTCAGTTTCCTCTCAAAGGCAGAATCCAGGTGTGATGGACTCTTCCAAGGAAAAACAGAATCAGGACAGATTACTGAAAAAGCTTGTCACAGAAAACATAAAACTGTCTTTACTTCCTGTCCCCCAAAGGAGAGGAAAGTTGTGGTAGATGGGAAACAGAGGCAGTGGCCTTCTACCTTCAGCCGCAAACCCCAGAATAAATGTGCCAAGTGGGTTTCATTACCTGCCAAAAAGATGCATCTTTTACTAGCAAGTATCCATGGAAGGGGACAAAAATACATGGTTTCTCCTGAGGAGAGCTGTCACTACTTGTTGAAGGTTCTCAGGGCCGGTTGACAGACCACAAGACAGGACCTTACAAAGACAAGTCTGATCTCCCCCAAAAGCAAGTTCAGAAGAGAACTAGAAGGATGTGTTTGACATCTTGTCTCCAAGAAAGATTAGCTATTCTTCTGTTCTAGGCAGGAGGTTATAGTTAGTAGCTGTGGGATTAGTGTTTGAGGTGGGTTGCTTCCACTGGGAGTCAGATATTTTAAGCAACAAAGGAACAGGCATCACTTTACGGTGCAGTGAGGTGACAAAAGCTCAAGACCAACAGAAGTGGTGGTCCTGTGCCCTCCCTTAGATTTGCTCTGTTGTTTGACTGCTTCATATGTCAATTTCAACTCACTAATCTGGCAGAAAACTACTCACTCTGTCAAGAAAACAGGAAAATAATTGATGCAAAGGAGACGGGAATGAGAAAACAGGTGGAGTCCACAATCGGAGCCACCCATCTCCTCTGGTCTTGTGGGTGCAAAGTACATTACATCTTGCCAGTGAAAAACCAACAGAGGATTCTCTCTCCCATCCTAAACCTCAACAACATCCTACATCTCTCAGGGAAGAGCTGGCCTGTGCAGTTAGGATGGCCACAGCAGTCAATATCATGCAGACTCCTTTAGAAGCCTAATCTGGGACATCTGTAGCTGGGTTGGCTCCCATATACTCTGATCCTAATTTTAAAAACCCTCTTCTCTAGAACTTGTAGGTAGCATCTTCCTGAGAGAAGAAAAATTCTCAGGACCCAGAAATATCTTAACAGTGAGACACAATCATCAGCAACCATGAGAGGAGGAGGGCAGAGCAGTACGTCTTAGAAAGTAATAAATAACAGTGTTACATATAAATAGCACACCTGTATAATAATACACATATGATATTTGCTTGCTATAATTTAGAATTAGTTCATTCTAGCTGGATTTGGCCAGTATTTCAGGCTCAGAAAGCAGAAGTACTTCAGGTGTGCACATGAAACAGAACGGAACACACACAGCCTTAGATGGGGGAAATGTTTTTGAAGACCACCTCTCAAGAGGTGCACCACAAAAGAACAGCCTACACAAAAAGGTTCCATCAGCTGATTTGACCCAACTTGGCCACCAGGGAGATGATCCTTCTCTACTCAGGCCTGGTGAGGCACATCTGGAATGATGTGTTTGGTTCTGGGCTCCTCAGTACGAGAGAGATGTGGGGCTCTGGCCCAGCAGAGAGCTACAAAAACATTGAAGGGACTGGAGCATCTTTCTCACAAGAACAGGCTGAGAAAGTTGGACCCATTCAGCCTTGAGTAGAGACAGCTGAGACGGGACCATCAATGTATAAAGGTATCTAAAGGAGGGGAAGTCAAGAGGATGGATCCAGGCTCTGCTCGATGGTGCTGAGCAATAGGACAAGAGGAATGGGCAGACACTGATGCACAGAAAGTTCCACCTGAACATGAGGAAGAACTTCTTTACTGTGCAGTAACCACACACTGGAAAACAGATTGTCCAGAGAGGAGTCTCCCCTTCTGGAGATATTCAAGTACCATCTGGACACAATCCTGTGCCATGTGCTCTGGGATGACCCTGCTTGAGCAGGGAGGTTGGACCAGATGACCCACTGTGGTCCCCTCCAACCTGACCCATTCTGTGGTTCCAGAATAACTGGAGACAAGGTATACAAAGACAGATGATTTTTATGATGGAGGTTTTCAGAAGAAGCAAATATTTCTGAGGTCAGCTTATGCTGCAAAGGCTGCCTCTAGTAGCCCCAAGACAGGTTCATAAAACACATGAAGTGTCAGTAAAACAATAGAGAATCATGTTCCTTACAAAAGCTATTTTATGTTACCAATGTTCTTGCAATAGTTTTATGGAGACTGAGCAAAATGCCACAGCCAGACTTACTGAAAGTTTCTTCCACAGGCTGTTGCAAGCATCCTATAGTAACCTATAGTTGAGGCTGGGCACACATTTCATAAAGCACAAGATAATGATCAGACTGACTTAGACACTAAAGGAATATGGCCAGCTGAAAACCTGGAGTCAGTACATTAACATATCAAAGGAATACACCTCTTCTTCCTGATGTAAACAGAGATGATAAACCATTTTCTATAAAACCAAACAATCTTTTAGGCAGCAACTTCTGAGCCAGATTGAAGCCCCTTGTCAGAAATTTCAGGCTTCTCTGTGTCTTTTAAAACTAGCTATGATATCAGTTTATGGCACTGATAGATTATTATAAAGTTGAGGAAGAACTGTATGTGCAGGAGTTCCACTGTTATTCCCACAGCTCTGCTGGAAATGGGAAACACTGTTAACAGCCTCTGGTCGTTCAAATGGTTCATGTGCAAGTCTATCCAGAGTCACTCCCTGCACCTGGAATGGCTGTGTATCATTGACAACAGTGCACATTTGCCACTTACATACAAAGTTCAGCACAGCAATTAAAAATTCCACCTTTTGTTAGTTATACAGAAGCTTAAAAACTCCTTAGAATTGTTTCTACTTAGCCAAAATTTACTTTGCTTCTTCATTTGTTTTGCTCTAGATAGATGTTTAGGGCAATAGGTTGCTGCAGTGAGAAAATATCAAATACCAAATGATAATAGGGATTCTGGCACCTCCAAAAAAAGAGAAGAGCTAAAAGATTATTCACAAGACTTCTCTTATCCTTAGTCCAAAGACAAGGCCTCTTATGTCAGCCTACCTCATAAAGGAGGGAAAATATTCTAAAATTTCATAACATGGGCCTTCAATGAAAATGAAACCTCAAACAAATCTAGCGAACAATTTAGAAAGCTGACTACAGCCAGAGAAGTCCCTAAAGGAGGAGTTTTAGTTTCCACCGTAGATCAAATTATTGTGGGAGAATCACATGAATGCCAAATATTCAATATAGAAATCCATAATATTTTAAAGCAATCCTTCAGTTACATCTAACTCCATGAATAAGATTTATATCCTTTGGCAGGTCACTAATGAAACTTTCTTCAAGAAGTTGCTTGTGGAACACAGAACTAGTTCCTCTATTAGGAAATTCTAAGCAGAAACACAAAACTACCTTATCTTAAGCATAGTCTAGCTGCAAACCAGAGGCTCAGTTACTCATTTCCAAATGGCTACGTGCTTTGTGGCAGTTCAGTTCTCAGTCACAGAAGCCTCAACATCAAAACTGAAGTAGTTATGAATACTACAGTTTCTTAGGTCAGATTTTGTATTCCCTAGGTGCCAAAAAAAAAAAAAAAAAAAAAAGCAACGACAAAACCCCACAGCAAAGCTTTGTTTTCTAATCTTCATTTAACCTGGTACCAAATAAAATTGGTGGTCTGCTCTATTTTGCATATCCATGTCCTCTGGTCTTGAGCTACATCTATAAACTGCCTGCTCTTACTGAGTGCCTTCATCAGCCAACAATTCATCTTAATTAAGGCCTGCCCCTGACCTGCCACCTCCCCAGACCTGGCTGCAGTGATTGCTGTCTCAACTCCTTACTGCGACAAAATGCATCTTCATTGCCTGAAATGCACTGCAAACCTCAGCAGCCACAACCACAACAGTAAAAAAAGGGAGGCAGAGGAATTCTCAAATATTCCTCGCAATTTATAGCAGCCAAGAGCAAAGTGATCCGTTTGTGCTACAGATTATTGCACCGCTGATTAAGCCTCAATAGGTGTGACTCATTTTAGTGTGGCTTGTCATTTAAAACTGACAGGGTCACCACAGCAACATGATTTTAGTCACCCTTACAGGTGGAAAGGAAGCAGAAGAGAAGTTGCAAGCATCAATGCAGCTGGCGAAAGTGAGAAAACTGTTCAAACATACCACTTTGTTGCATACAGACAATTTGCAAGGAAAATAAATAATTCCCTGATCACAACTGCAATTTAGCATTATGGCCTGGGAATGGCCATAAGTTTACAAAAGTTCTCACACTACCTGAAAGACTAAAACTAATTTAAAAGCTCCATGAAAAAGCTGTAAATCACCTGTGTTCTGAGCTGTGTATAGCAATCCCCAACTTTCCCAGGAGACAAGCCATTGACCAAAAGGCTAATTGAGGCACCAAAACCACACTGGCTGATTACCTGCTCCCTCACCCACTCATTCCGAGGAGTTGCCCTCATGTGTTGTACACACCATATAGGATCATGCCCTTAAGCAATCCAGAGTAAATTTACCATAGCCACCATGATGTATCAGAAAAAATTGTCTGCTAAGGTTGATAAATCAGTCAATTACCTGCTTCCTTGACTTTTACTCTTGTGTAAATGTTTTCAATCTGACATTAGCAATACCTGTAAGAAGACAACCTGCATATTGCCAAAACCAACTATTTAAATTACTAGCAAATCCTTAATTACTATAAACAAGATTACAACAGACTTATTTTAAAAAGGCTTCCAAATACCAAAGTGATAGCTCCAGGAAATAAAGCTCCCTTGCTGTCATTATTTGAGGCTGCTGTTTCCACATTAACTCTGCCTCTGTGTAGGACCCTCAGAGCTCCCTCAGCCCACCTGAACACCACAGCAAGAGCAGCTGCTGTCTCTCCATCACAGCTTGCCTGGCTGAGCACAAACACAGAGCAGGAGGATCCCAGTCTCTTCTCAACTCCTCCTTTGAGGTCTACACCACCTTCCTCCCCAAGCCATGCAATCCCCTCACATCTATAAAGTAGGGAGGAATCATTAACATACAGAGGAAGGTAAAGACAAGCAAATACTACTGAAGCACTGCAGTTACTGATTTCATCTTCAAGGCAGGGCAGCTTCAATGCCCCTGGTGGGAATCTAAAGAACAGTCCAATTCTCACAGGTGGCAGAAGAGTGTCAAAAAGCCACAGGCCATCGTCCTTGCCAGTGAGCTGATTTGGGCTAAAAATGGAATATTAAACCTATGGCAAGGTAGATGCACATGATCTCAGGTAAAATTTCCCTTTCCATACCTCCTCTCTCACTAATCACTTAATAATAAGAGATTCCCAGAACGAGAGAACAGAAAATAGCTAATGCACACATACTGAAACCAAAAGAATAATTATATATTTTGTTCTCCTTCCTCTACACAAATAAATACAATATTATTAAATACAATAGACTGTGCAATAGAACTGGTTTCCTGCATCTTTTCAAAGGTACAAGCCAAGTTTTGAAATCAAGAGGTGACAAACTCTGACCAGGGTTTGTACAGGGAGAGACTGACGGAAGCCTAGCATAGCTCCACTTGAGGAAAGCTCTGTTAGAAGTTTTCAGCAGCACTGCAAAACATACAGCAGCATCCAGAACACATCTAGTCATTTAAAGGAGCATGTTTTCCAACTTTTTCCCCACTGACCTCTGCTCCTCTGAGGGATAACTGTGCTCTACAGATGCACAACCACAATGACTTACCTCAGCTTCCCCAAGAAACTACTAAGTGTATCTTTCCTACAGGACCTAACTAGAAAACAGGCTCTCTTTTAGGCTGAAACTACCTTTTTGTTTGGTCATATGTGCCTAGGCCAGCAGGTTAACTCCCTGGCTTGTACTCCTATGCACTGTACATAACCAACAAAGGTGGAGGAAACAGTATTTCCTTGTCTCTCACGCACAAGGTAATCTTTGAGAGCACTTTCTGATGTCTTACTGCTACCGCAGAAAACAGAAATTTAGGAGACATTCGGCTGAAAGAGCAATCAGAAGTCCTACAGAAGAACATGTTATTTCTGATTTGCCTTCTCCACAACTACTGTCTCTAATTTCCTAAGCCAGGCCAAAAATGTCAGGGATGATACAAATGGCAACCTTTACTTTTCCTCTTCTCTCCAAGGCTTAAAGGCATGTTGTATCTTCACTTGAACCAGTTCCAAATAACTTCTATTAACTTCTGAAACCACCAGTAGCATTCTGGGTGTGACACTGATAAAGTACTGCTATTGCCAAAATGAAAAATGGATATTTCTTTCTCTACTTTCCTACCTTTTCCTGACCAATCTTCTTCAGCTGGCATAGAAAACTTAGCACAAATACTAATCGGCAAAGGGTAAAAAAAGAAGAATTACCAGTGATAAAAGTAGTGATTACACCACAAGTGGTGTTGAAGAAAAAGAAGAAAAATAGATCTCATCAGTGTAGTATTACTATACAAGGATTAAAGCTGAAAAAAGCTGTGTCTGAAGCTCTGCCAATAGTGTGAAGATTCTCTAAAGAAAACTTCCATAAGGAGAAAAAAAACCAACCAAACAAGCACTCAAAAAGAGAGAGAGATCAAATGTCTGTATACCAATCTGCTGAGCCTCCAAACTGCCCCACAATCATCATATACCCCTGCAGCTCTGTCACTGCAATCTAGAACTGTTGGACCCAAAAACTGCTTAAGGAACACAGTTACAGCTTACGGCATCAGTAAAATAGCAATGGAAAAATTCTTGCTTGCCAAAGGGAGGTTTTCATCTCCCAGGCACAAGGTTAACCCAGGTAGCTTCTGGGGAAGGAAGAAGAACATACTCTCTCTCTCTGTCTCTTTATTGCTGCAGGTGTATGGCCGGCTGCTCTTCATAGAAAGGACATATTGGAGTTTGGAAAATTGTCAAAGAACTGGTTGCATTTGCCTACCCTGATGAGATGATGTGCTGTTGTACATCCTGACCTACACCCACTTTGACTTTTTTGGTTAGCTCATTATTTCCTTCTCTGAGCATGAATAAGACATCTCAACTTCCCAACAATCACAGCAGCATCCTGGCAAAAGCAGTTCATTCCACTCGATTCAGAAGAAACACTACTGCTACATATTCAATAATCCCAACACTTCTGTCCAATTTACGAGCAGGGCCAGGTCCTCTCCTGTGAGATACCTGGGCATTTGGCAAAGGAAAAACACAGCAAGAGCTCTGATTGTCCCTTGTGTTTTCTAACCCAGCCTCAGCCTGGAGACCAGCTTATCAGCAGCAGCTGGAAACGGCTCCTAACTAGCAATAAGTAGATCTGAATGCATTCCAGCTGTGGCTTCATCTCCATCCCTTTCCATCTCTGATTCACAGCCTATTCCGAGCTGCAGTGATATGAAGATGTATGAAATAACAGGATTATTCCTCTCCTAGAAACATCCTCATGCAATGAGAATCCCCATCTGGGGACCAAGGCGACTTCCATAACATTTACATCACCCTAGCACTACAAGGGAGATCAGAGGAAGGCTGCAAAGATGGCCCATTCCTGATAATAAACATTAAGTTCAATTTTTAAAATAATCTTAAGGCAGCTCATTGAGGTCATCTTAAATTATCCTAAATATTGAAGTCAGAAAAGTACCGACAGCAAATACTGTGAACTTTCTTTCCCTTTTATTAACATACAGAAAGAGAAAAACCCACATTAAGCACTCAAACCACTGACTCTTAGAAAAGGACTTAAAAAAACCATGAAATTGTTGCTTTAGAACACATTTATTAAAGGTGTTTCAGGGATCAATAAAGTAAAAGAAACAACAAAGTCAACTACAAATCCCTGTCATCTTAATATGCAGGTGGCAATAAACAGAACATGGGAAGCCTCAGATCAAGGTGCTACAGTGCCTGTAATTATCCCTACTGTGCTCACAACCCCTATCAAGGGGTCACAAAGCAAAGGGAGGAGCTCACAAACTGTGTGGAGGGCAATATTCAACCACAGCAGGTGACAACAACCAGAGTATCTGCTTTAACAAAGATCTCTTTTGGTTTTGACTAGTTTCTGCTTATTTTTGCTATATGCAACTTCTCCTGCTCTATTTCTGATAAATAATAGGCTCCTCACCATTTTCCTCTGCCCCATTACTCAGCTGAGGTGTTTTGTTCTCATTAGCTCTCCAACTGGTTCAGAAACAAAAGGTTTAGGTTTCAGATACTGAAATTATTCTCTCCTGTTCACAGGAATCTAGTTGCCTGTAATTTAAGCTTTTCTTCTCTCCCAAAGTCAGATTAAACCACAGCAATTTATATTCCCTGTGTCTCTAATTCCTCCAGCAAGGATGATACTATGGTAATGTATCTAAAGAAGTGTGTGTTTTGTCGTGCTGCGTTTGCTACCAAAGACAGCTGCTTTCTCTGTCCCTGAGAGGATTGCTTGGGGTTAACAAGCAAAGCCAAATAAGAGAGGATTAGGAAGCTACTCATAGTGGTAGGAGAGCACACAGCAGCAGACCATGTGGAATAGGCACTGCTCACTCCCAAACACATCGTTTTAGGCACTACATCTCACCTTTCATCCTTAAGAAGTCAGAGGTCACATAATTAATGTGCAAGCACTCAATTAGAAGTGGACATTCCTCAAACCTTATCTTATATTAAAGAAATTTAGGATTCTGTGCCAAGCTCTCAGTACAAGAAACTAATGCTATGGCTACTTAGGGTGCAGGCAGCAGAAATGACAACAACCTATTTTGACATTCTGCCTAAAAATCCACCTGAAGTTTAGATAAAGAGGAAAAGCTAGAAGTGAAGAGGAAGTTTCACGTTCATGTCCAATCCATTCCTGGGTTTTTCTGCTGAACAAACAAACAGCTGTGACAGTGGTCGTGGGATTTGATTTTATTTTTCCAAAGAGCATTGCTCGGCTGAGAACTCTGTGGGCTTTACCAACAACTTTTATGCAGGCCAGTAAAAGCCTTCGAAGACAACAACCCTGATTCTCCTGAGAGTGTGTCCATACTAAATAACGCAGTGCTATGTGGTAATTTCTGAGGCAGCTGGAGTATACCCGCAAGTAGTAGAGCTGAATTAACCTGGGCACACTGCTGTGATAACGGCCTCCTGTACACAAGGCAGCTTATTTAGAGCTTGCTTTGTTATCTCGGTGTGGCACAGCACTGTGCAGGAAGACAATATAAACAATTATGATGAAGCCTATTTAGGCCTTATGGGCAACGTTCAAGTACCTCAAGGTGGGCAGAAGAGCCCCCTTCAGAGTTATTCGCTGTGCAAAGAACTCCCTTTGGCAACGCAGCATTGACAAAAGGATTATGTCAGCCTTTCCTTTCCAGAACAAGGAGCAGGGTGAGAGCCTGGGGGCAACAGAAATTAGAGCAGCTCTAGGCTGTCATGCTTACTCTGGTGCCTAAGAAGGGTTCCTCATGGGCTCGGAGTGCCAGAAACATAGAGGTAGATAAGAGGAAGTTCTGCTCCAAACACATAGAGAAATGGGTCCTCAGTCATTAGCTGCCAGGTCTAGATTTGGCACAGTGGTTTACAAAGGGAGAGACTCTGGCTGTGCTTCAGGAAAGCACGCAAACACAGCTACACCACCAGCTGCTACCTAAATACACTTGTCTGCCACCCTCTCTTGCTCCTTTTCACTCTAGATAATGATCAGCTAGTTGGGGAAGATCTGTTCATATTTTAATTTTTGAGATGAGTAATTATTTGTCCTACTACACAATTCAAAGTGAAGTCTAGAAGCTTGCAAAGAATTTGTGTTCATTAAAGTCACACATGGGGATTATTCATTAAGCTAAACACACACTTAGTAAAACCAGCAGTTCTTTTAATGCAGTTTTCTAAAAGTTACTTGCCCTGATACAGCATCTTACAAAATCTAACAGGCACCAAGATTCAGGACATGTCCAAAACATTCATTCAAAATAAGAAGTTGTAATTTTAAAGCAAGCTTGTGCCAAATCTTCTCCCTTATGGAAACTTTCAGATGAACCTGAGACCACACAGGGAAGAATTCTTTGCACCTGCATAGAAAGCCCTGCAACAGAGGAAAACCACATCCAAGCTGTAAAGCCCAGAGGAGGGCCAGCAAAGCTATAAATCCTTCTTGAGGAAGGGAATTCTTAGAGTAGGGCCATGCAGAATACAAAGGGATGATGACAGTAGCTTGGCTTTGAGTTGCTTCAAAAATGTTATTTCTACCCTAGTGAGAGCACCCCAAATAAAAGAAACAAAACAGAGTGGATGTTTGGAACCTAATTTCATGTGCTGAAGCTGCTGATTATACCACTCATTACAAGACTGCTACCACTTGGTAACCCTTTAATTTTTAATGGGATTTATTCTAAACAGCAACTAAATCATCAGTCTCGCATGCAACCTTCTCTCTCCTGGTCTGCTGTGCTATCAGCACTAGTCACTCTTTCCCCTCTTCTTCCAGTCCTGCTGTCTAAGTACTGAAAAGAATGAAGGAAAGGACTATTAATGCAGCCCAGTTTTTCTCTCTTTACT
The DNA here is from genome assembly GCA_013397175.1 of Platysteira castanea. NCBI lineage: Eukaryota > Metazoa > Chordata > Aves > Passeriformes > Platysteira > Platysteira castanea. The sequence continues at coordinate 360,556 of VYXC01004063.1, forward strand.
GAAAGTTTCTCAGAGAAAAAAAAAAAAACCCAAACATGAATTTTGTGCCATTCCAAATTACCCAAACTCAGACTCTGTGTGAATTCTTAACCTGCAAAGTGGAACAGGCTTGTCTTAGTGTTAGGCTTAACTTGGAACTCCACTACTCAGTATAATTACATCACAAACAAGGAAATCCCTTGAAAGGTAGGAGAAATTTTAAGGAACAGAACTAACTCCTAAGCTGACAGGTTTAGACAGGACATTCAAAATATTTGGTGTCTAGACCAAGAAGGGTACCAGGTGAGGGAGAGAGAAACTGTCTTTGGGAGCATAACACTACCATAAAGGTGACTGTAAGTTAGTCTGCAAAAAAACCCCCAAAACCTAAAAGACAAGCTCTCATGTGAGCTGATGGGTACAAGTAGCTGAAACCTTCGCTATGGTAGCCACCACGCAGTGTAAGTGCAGCATTGATGCTGTCTGTACCCTAGAGCATGTATCCCTTCAAATGAAGTATGGGTCAAGTCTGAGTTTTATTAACTACATTTTAAAAAGAAAATCCCTGGAGAAAGGGATATTATCCACCTTTTTGAAGTTTTTTTTTTTCCTTTTGGCCCAATATAATTTATTATTCTTCATGCCCATATCAATACATAGCATGTATTGTTCAGAGAATACATTTAAAGTAGAACAAAAAAAGTTTTACTTTGGGGGGCAGAAAGAGAGAGGAAGAAAACTCCCCCGTCCCAATGAAAACTGGGTTCTATTACATACTGCTGGCTACTTTGCAGTCCAGGTATTTAGTATATTATTATCATTTTTGAAAGGCATATGATACTTTAGCCTCCAAACATCCTGGAGGGATTTGTATGCGTAAACCCAAATGACACAAATCATGTACCATGAATAGCAAAGTAGGCAACAAAAAATGCTATACTAGGAAACAAAACAAAATGTTATTTAGAAGATATACTCTTAAAGAACTCCAGACATGCTTGAAAAGCTGCTATAGTAAAAGGATTCCAGACACAATCCACATCAGCTCTCCCTAACCATCTGAACTCATATCCATATTATGATTTCTTTGCAATGTGAAAGGGGAAAAAAAAAGTCCTCTTTACAGTGCGTCATGACAAATCACATGCCTTGCGAAGCTTCATGTTAGAAACCCTTTTAACTTCCAAAAAGTCCTCTTTTGTAGGTCATGCTCTCATTATCTTGCTCTGGGATCTGGTCTGATTAAATTATAGGAAATTACTAATACTTCACTTTGAACAGCCAGCTCCTCCTGGCTCCTCTTCTTCCTTCTTTTTTTTTCTAAACTTAATTCCTCCTACTCCTGCCTTCTTACATATGAAAAAGACAACAATCACTCTCCTAGAAAGATTAAGTCATACTCATTCTTCATCCATTTAAAAAGTAAAAATGTATTCTGTCTGCATGCTCTTACATTTCCAATTCCACTGCTCTCCCTGCCGGTTTTCCTGTTTGGCGAACTATAAAGTTTGCAGTTTTGTTCTAAATATTTGGCACCCCTACCCCCTCTGAAATCTCACTCATAAGATCCTAAAGACTTAACTAGCTTAATGAGCACAACACTGACTCTTCAGTAGCCCATTCTACACTCCAGTGTGATTTATCTATATTTTGTACCATGAGACAACACTAAGACATAGCCTACCATTGATGTGCTTCAGACATTTATCACTGAGTCATTTTGGAAAAGTGACTTAGTTCACATAAAAAAAAAATCAGCATACAAATTTAGAGAGACAGACTTCACATGTCAGAAAGGATGCCCATAAAGGGAGAAGGTCTTTTTGAAAAGCCAGTGAGGACTTCACTAGCACAAGAGGGACAAAATGAGAAAAGTGTTTTCAGATAGAGTAATGCAGTTGTTACTCAATCCACCAAAAGGTTGCTGTTCATTTGAGAGGTGCATTACAGCACCACCAGGACAACCATAATGAGAGCATTGAAATTATTAACCTAATCATACCAAGAATAATAATTTTCCCTATGTGGCTCTTCTTGTGGACTATGTGCTATATCAAGATCCCCACAGTGGTAAGAGGTCAAAAAGAGTAAACATGTTAGAAGAATAAATAAAAGCTTCCCCTTATACATGCTATGTTTGCTAGTAAAGTAATAAACTCATCTGAACAAGAAAGATTCCTGTTCCTGGCAAAAGTGTTTTGTCTTGGAGGCAACTCTTAAATACTAAATGACAGTAAAGGTGCTCCTGACATTGGGAAGTCTTTTGAAAAACCTATCCAATGCATCCTCTCTTGCTATCAGAAAGTATCAGATGAAACGAGCTGCAGAAATAAAAAATGAAGGAAGCTCTAAATCACTGTTAATTTACTTGTTTGACAGTAGTTTTTTGTCCTCTGATGATATAATCGAGCAATAAAAACACAATATAATAAAAAGCTTCACAGAGTTCAAGTGGTTTTTCACTGTATAGAAACAGCTGAACACTTCAACACAGTATCTGGAACACCCAACAGTACCTGACCATGAAAGCCAGAAGAGTTACACTCCCTCATAATCGGATATCCAGCTTTCGATATTGAAAGTAATATTGTATCAATTCCACAACTCCTCCTTTAACAAAACAAATCCAACAGAAACTGCCACTGCAGTTTGTCCTGCATTGAAAACATTCCTCAGAAGCTAGCAGCAGTTCAAACTTCTCAATGTAGCATTTAATTCTGCCTGGGACTCTGTAATAAATGCAAGCTTTGAATAAATGGAATTGTGGCATTCATTCGCAAATTACATTGCTGACAAGCCTCCGAGACAGAATCAAACCCCAAGGAGTATCGATTGCTGCACTTAAGGCAATGCAGTGCTCTAGATCTTAAACATTTACTCAAGTGCCTGAAGACTTCCCAAAACTTTTACTTTTCAGGCTGAGCTCTTCCGAGTCACATCGAGCAGTTCAGAGGTAGCAGACTTTCAGGAAGCCTCAGTAAAGAAAATAATAGCCTGAGGTAAAATGGAAAGTGAGGCAACAAGGAGAAAAAAGGGTTGTGTTTACACATACATTTTAAAAAATTCTTATGCTGAGTAAATGAGAAACAAATATCTAACTGCTAAAGCAGCTGAAAGGGGAAGAAAACCCTAACACACATATGCACAGGAATGAGCAAAGTTCCTTAAAACATTTCAGTGAAAATTAATTAACTTCTCCAAGTTAGCCACATCCAAATGTAAGAATAGGACACACATGTACTGGGCAAAATTTTAAATTATAGACTTAATGCTGCCATTGTAAACCGAGTCTACACTACCACAGTGTTCAGTTTGGGTACGAACGAGCCATTGTCTCTCCAGAAACTCCTAAAGCCCTTTCCTCATTCATTTGTATCTTAAATTAAGAAGGATGCACTTTCTTTTGTGTCTCACAGAATGTGATTGAAGACATTCTGCTGGCATCTGTGACTAACCAGTTCCCCGAACCTGACTTCTCTAGACACAAAAACTCCACTTTACAATACATGTAAATACTGGAGTCTCAAAGGGCCCATCCATCTGACTGAACCCTGAGGTTCACCCTGCTTTGAGCAGGGGGCTAGGCCAGATGACCTCCAAAGGACCCTTCCAAACTAAATTATGTTGTAAACAACTCCAGTGACTGAAAGCTCAACCTTAACTCTGCCCTTTTAAGCAGATGCCACCAAAACACACTATTATTGCATCTAATAATATCAATCCTTCTCTTCCTTCAAACACTGAGGCGTCAGTAGCTAGCAACTCCCTTGGAACTGAATTAAACCCTTGCAGCAGCCTTGTACATCTCCGGCAAACTCTTGTACAGAGAACTTCTTCACCATGGCATGTTTTTTGGCAGTGCAGTATTCTCAAGTGAAACTATCTCTGAATGTAGGTGGAGGCTGTCCAGTGGAGTCAGTGGGTAGAAATATAAAATCAGGGCGCTAGTCAGCAGTGACAACGATCCTCGGGTGCATTGCATGCTATGTAACAATTTATGACGAATTAATTAAGGCCTAGAAACCCTAAGAACACAGCTGCCTACCCAAGCTCTACTAGAGTGAACAAGAATTTGTCAGACTAAAGTTATGTTTGCTCAGTTACAATGTAACACTCACTAATTCTGCGTATCGACATCTGACTATGTAGTTCCCAAACAATTACAACAGAATCCAAAATATCCCCGGGAGGTTCAGTAAGATGCTACATCACTTAGGTGTCCAGGAGAGCATTCACGCACGAGCAGAAACCTGTAACATGATTTGGGAGTGAATCACAGTGAGATGCCCTCAGTGGGGCAGAGTCAAGGTTGAGCACAGCAGCTGACAGCTTCTTTTGGAATGCACATGGGGCACTTTACATTCTCCTGCCACCACTAATATCTCAAAATGAAATACACCCTCTGTCCCGCTAAGAAATGTGCTGCTAAAACCAGCGAGAATCAGAGAAAAAAAATGTATTTTACTCTGAGTACCCATTAAAGCAACATGTTGCTTACAAAAAACAAAACAAAAAAGCCACCCAAACCATATTTACAGCATCTGCACACTGAATTCCAAGGTATTTTCTGAATCTAGAATAGTATTATTCTGAGTTACCTAAAGTAGTATTCCTATTGTCAATAACAGCTTGTGATCCAGTGCAATCTAGTTGCAAAATAAGTGAAAATAAATAAATCCCACTGAAAGGTAGCATTCGTGCGGGACATATGGCGAGTGTGCCTTTTGCACACCAGGAGAAAAAAAAACCTCCTCCCATGAACTGAACTAAAAAATTAATCCGAAAAAAGTACAAATTAGGCTGTGTATTTAAAAAAAAATCTAAAAATATCAAAACAATAACACACGCCGAACTCTATCTGCACAATGAAGGCAATTGTTCCCCGGCCCAGAAAAAGCCGTGACTTCCCCCGGCGCGGCGGTCAGGAGGTCGGGGCCGCGGGCGGCCTCAGCCGCAACCCGGAGGCGGGGGCAGCGCAGGGCCGGGCCCGGC
>VYXC01004063.1:367283-408552 GCA_013397175.1 Platysteira castanea
CCCCCGCTCCCCGCGGGCTCCGGGCGCGGCGCTGCGCGGCGGCGGAGGATGCGCTGCCCCGGTCCTGCACCCGCTGCTAATCCGCTCTTTAAATAAATAAATAAATAAAAATTATATCAAATTAAAAAAAAAAATAAGGTGTCTGTGTGAATTTGTGGGTCTCGACCATTCGCACTGTAATCCCCTCGTTTGTGGTGGGAAGGAAAATAATAACATCAACCTTTTTTCTTTTTCTTTTTTTTTTTTTTTTTAAATTAAGGCGTTTTGTCTTCCTGTGTTAGAAAACAAAAATTGCGGTGGTGCAAAGCTGACCCCATAGAATTTCTTGGATGGGGTCAGCTGTCCCTTCACAAAGCACAGGGGCCAAAGGGGCTTTCTACAGCCGAACTTCAGTGTGGGAGGGAGAGGCTGCTTTATACACAACTCCCTCCAGGCCAAAACAAGCCAGAAAATAAGCCAGAAAGAAAGGTGGGCAAGTTGGTATTCTGACAATTTGTAGTGCAGGTTTTAAAAAGCAGAAAGAATACAAGCAGCATGAAAATCACAACTCCCTGAGTGTGTGTGTGTGGAGGGGGGAGGAAATCAAGATTAGGTCACCCCTAATGGTTGATTTAACTGCTACACGATACTTTTACAGGCACACAGCAGTCTGGACTTCTGAAATTTATTTTTTTTTCCTTGCTGTAATGCAGGTATATGAAGCTTTATCCTGAAGCAATTCCAGTGTGCATTATGAAGCCAGGATAGCAGCTTTCATTAACTGATACATACTCTCATTACTTCACAAATCACACATCTTTCTTCAAAGACAGACATGAAGGTGGGGAAAAAAAAAAATAGAAGAAGGATTGGGTCTTACTAAAGCACAAAAGGTACTCCGTGAAAGAGAAGTGCTCTCTTTGTGACTTGCAGTCATTTGGATAAAAGTTCACACAGAGGTTGTTAATGATTTAAACTCCAAAACCTGTTACTACAATTGAAGTAAAATTATTTGAAGCATGGTTGTTTCATATAGCTCTCTTTGTGTAAGAAAACTTTGAACTTAGCAGAATACATAATCAAAATCATGAGTCAGATATTGCAAAAATAAAAATACGCATTATTCAAGCATGTATACCTGTTAGAATTTTTTGGCTTTTGACAACCTGACTCATCATTTTATCACACTATTTTTTATCCTAACTTCAATTTTTTAAAAATAAACAGCTGCCTAGGAAAACACAAAGCGCCAAATCTGCAACCTAAATATTTTAGAACAGTCAGTTTAAACTCTTAATCACCTCAATTTAGAATGGTTTCACATAATCTTATACCCATTTTACAGCCACAATGAGCCTTTCAGAAGGAAAAGAATCTAAATAGGATTTAAAAGATTACATATATGACAATCTCAGGTTCACTACCATGCCTATGCAATTCTGAGCTTTGAAACCACATGTACAGGGTACACATCTATTGAGACAAAACAGATTCCTGCTGGCTTCAGCTGGTTTATAATTTCACAATACAGCTAAAATACTTCATTTTCCTGGAGAGGCTTATTTATTTTTAATCCAGAGGTAAAACCAAAGTGTGTAACTGTCAGTACTAGAGATTCCTGGGGGTAGGGATGAATCCAAACTGCTGCCTTACACTTACTCATGACCAAGAGTACCAGAGTCAGAATTCCCTCAGAATATTTTGGCTTTGTCTTTTCCCTCAGTTCTTCAGTTTATATTGTTTTTTGAGATTTCTACAGCATTAGTAGCGACAACCAAAAATACCAGACTCATTCTTCACTATTGCTCACAAACTTCAATTTCGACACGCGTGGAACTAGCAACAGAACTTTGTTCACTGCGGGAGTTGCAATGCTAGACCCGCTTACTTATTTTTTCAATACATCCTAATGGCAACTGTGTTGAACTAAGCCAGCTCTCTGAGCAGCGACCGAGTGATCCTGTCTGTGCCAAGTAGCCATTTCAGAGCAGTAAAGAGTACTGGCTCTGTGCTATGATCCCCCACTGCTGTGGCAGCCCTTCCCCAGGTACTCCAGGAGAACACGACACAGGAAATACTGTGTTCTTCACTATCACTCTTTCCACCCTCTATTCCTCATGCGTTTCTGGCATAAATTAATGTTGACATTGTCAGCATTAATTTACAATGTGCTCTGTGGGTTTTTTTCCCCTCCATCATTTGAAACCCCCTTTAGGGGAGTTGAGGTGGCTGCAGCAAAAAGGCACCACGGGAGCACAGCTCTCTGAAAGGGCCATGGGGACTGGCACACAGCAGAGCAGCCTTAAATCTCTCTGAGGGTGACCTTGACTTCCACAGACATCCTAACACTTTTCCTGGGAGTTTAGTGGGCCAAGCCTTAAGCATGTTCCGCAGTGAAAGAAATCCCAGTGGCTGAATGAATTATCAGGGAGAAACTTTATGTACTGTAGCTTTGAAGAGTTTCTAACCCCACACCTGGAAATACCCTTTGGGAACAACTTGGTTCTTCATCTCTATCCCGGCTACGTGCATTACTCCAGATATTGTCCTAGTCAGTAGAGAGTATCCAGCCTTCCCACTGAAACCAAGGCACACCAGTCCTCACTTCCTTACTATTTTACACATTGATTTAAGGAAGGTGACTAAGGGCAGAGTGCATGTAAAAACATAATCTTCCATTATCTGTTTGGTGGTATAGCACAAAAAAAAAAAAAANNNAAAAAAAAGGAATTAAGTCAGCTGACCACACTTCTGAACATTTTTTGTCCAAACACAAGAAAATAGTTGCAAGTCTTCCACAGATAACATAATATAAATAATGCATTGCTTCTGCAGGTCCTGCTATTAATAAGTAATGATTCTATGGCACCTTCCAAACATCAAACCTAGTTACACATATGAATTAAGTTCAGCTCCAGAAACCACTTTTGAACAAAGTAAATATTTTCTTCGCTTGCGCATGAGAAAAATGAAACAAATTGAGTAAATAAGGTTTTAAACAGTAATAAATGATGTAACATCCCTAAAACCTTTGCAGGGTATCTAGCATCCAAACTATCTTTATGCAATGTACCAAATACTTGAAAAGGTTGCTAAACAGAAACTTAAAAATTAGCTGGCATCCTTATTTTATTCTTTGAAACTTTAAAGACTTCTGTTCCCAGGGTCAGATTTTTTTAAAGAAGTGTACTGAGTGGAAAAATGAGACCATTTTAATCAGTTCCTGGGCCCTCTCAAATCAAACTATGGCCACCTCTGCTTTTAGTGCAGCCTACCAAAATGATGGCCAGGTCAGCTGTGTGTGTCCCTGAGCATGCAGAGGAGAGTTATTCAGGCTCCACAGGCTCTTTTTAAAGTTACTCCTGGATTAATCTCCTGTTGGCCACAGGCAAATACAGAGGCTATAGAAGATATCTTCAACATGTAAGATGAGGCCCACTAGTTTTAATTGAAATTACCAGCTCTCTCACATGTGTTGGCCATTACCCTTAACATTATAAACTCCTCTAGTTTTAATTTATGCCAATATTTCCATGCTCAGCAGTAACTACAAACCAGTCCTTCAAACAACACTTGATTGCAAACTTCTCTTTGCTCCTAAGTGTTTGAAAGGCAGACATAAAGGGATGAACAAGTCCATAGGACAACAGCTCATGGATACCGATATCCTTGTTTGCAAATGCTCTGTAAACAAATAACATTAAGTAATAGGTTTGTAAGAATAATTAATAATGACAAGTTAGTGACTGGCAAGGCCACCAACCAACCCCACAAAGGCTAATGAGCAATGATCAGAAGCCATTGCTGTCTGATGAGTGTCATCTTGGGACAGATAACAAGCAATTACCAAGTGGGAGATGCAGTTGCATAACCAGCAGATCCTAAATGACACATAGGCTTTAGCTTTTTTAAAAGACAACCAAATTCTCTTTCTGCAAAGTTTTTAACCTTTCTTAAAATGAAAGGAAAATGAAAGGCCCACAGCCACTTCTAGGCAAGAACTCTTGCAGAGAGCATACTGAATCACAAATGTTCTTTAAGACCAAGAATTCCACTACAGTCTCAAAGCCTCCAAATGGAGAGGCATCAAGGCAGAAGAGTGCAATATGACCTATGCCTCTTTGCTAAAACATAGCCAGTTTTCTCAGAATCTCGTCTAAACCCTGGCAAACTAACTAGCCATCATCACTTTATAACAAACTTTAGCACAAGATGCTTCTAGCTGAGGTGCAAATTTAACACGTTAATATTTCTTCAGAAAAACCATGGTGTTTATATTTTTCAGCTGTTAGAATAGTACACTACCAAGGAAAGATGATAGAGCTTCTAATTTCAATTAAAAAAAAAAAAAAATCAACACTTTGAGGCTGGTGGCCTTAAACCCATGCTGATATAAAATCCTAGAATTCACAGGCCAGAAATACATTGTCTGTAGGTCTGAAGAGGGACTGCACTTTAATGTCCACATAAATTTGTTGCTGCTTAAATACTATAGGATGCTTCTTCAGAGTTATCAAAGAGTTTCATGATTCTTATTTTACCATAACTGCAGTTGGCTTTTCGATTTCATAAATATATAATATAATGATATTATTTTTAATGTAATTTCATGTAGTATATTGTATATCACCCTTTCACATCCCTTTACTGTAAGCCTATTTTGGAAAAAACAAAAACCCCCAAACCAACCAAACACCTAAACAGAAAACACCAACCAGCAACTCACTTGACCCTAGGACTACTGAAGTTAGACCTACAGATACCTGAAATGCAGAATTTCTCCCCCAAGTCTGATTGAGCAACATCTTACCCAGTACAGATTAAATATAGAAAAAATAAATTAATATTTTACAACATAAAACACTAAGCAGTTTCTGAGCTGATGAAAAGAATTTGTTTAGTCAACTGAGGACTGGAACACTTAGCTCAGGGCTACTATAGTTACAAATGTGGAAATAAAAAAGGATAATTATCTGCTCCAATCCTGATCTTTTTGCATGATTTTATATTGTACATTTAAGCACATTGAAATCAATAACTTTACTCCACCCTAAGAATGGTCTAAGGTAAATCAGAGTGAGACCCAGAGAACTCCCTCTCTCATTTTGCTTCTGCTTAATAGTTTGCTGGTGGCTGGTTAACTGAAGATTTAGGCACAGCCTTACTATCAAAAATCTGCCATGGTATAAGGCATTACCCTCTCCTGGAAAAACCACTCCCCAAAATGGCAAAACAGAATGTATTTGGCGTCCTGTCTACTTCAGAGAAGTCTTGCAGCTTCCTTAGGTAGCAAGGCAACAGCATTTTAAGCCACAGCTGTTTGCTAAGTGGAAGTGTGTCCACGTTTTTAAACACCTTGTTACATTTACGTTGAAAGGCAGAGTCTCTGCTGCACCAGCAAGGTGGCAAATTCCTCAGGGAAATCAATTCTGGTTTCTCCATCAACTAGCTAGTTTTCTATTGTTAAATCACTAGAGTAATACTGAGACTGCGCTGGACCATGAGAGCTGACGAGACCCCAAGGAGCTCAGCTACCATCTAGGACTGCACATTCACCAAACTCATCTCTGGCACAGCACCTTATCAGAGACACAGCAGGAGGAAGGCAGGCACAGAGGGGCACGTCAGTGGTACTGATGCCAACTAGGCCCTCTTTGGAATACCTAAACAGCTTAAAGAAGGGTGAGATAGAGGGCATTTGGGAGACAAGAAAATATGGTGGTGCTGAGATTTTACGTTCCCAAGGAAAAAGAAATCCATTAGGATAAGGGAGGGAAGGACCATGTGGAGGATCAAGCTTCTAGCAGAGTTCGTCTGCCTGGTGTGATGGATTTCAGAGGGAATTCAGCTATGCTTGACCATGCTGCATGTTCTCAGTAATCAGCCCTCACCTACTGGCAGGCAGAAGGGTTTGGGCTGCAAGTCAGCCTGCTGAGCATGAAGTCATGCAGCCTGTAGGAAATCTCTCCTTGCACTGGCACTTCCCCATTGGGCTGTGCAACACAGAGGAAAAGGTTATTTGTCTTTTGGGATATTAGGAATAAAGACTAGCTTCCTCAACTCCTGCTAACACTGATGGAAATACTGTTTCTAGTCCCTACTTTTCAGCAACTCTAAGGCCACCCAGTGTTTTCAAGCCTGTAGTTTACAGTAAGATGCAAATTATTTGTCCAAAAGAAATAGACTAATAACAGTGAAAAATCCCACAGAGTGGCACTAAACTTCATGAGTAGGAAAAAAGGAGAAGTGGTAATACCTGGAGGGAAGCAGCTTTCATTTCCGCACAAAAAAGCTGAGGATTGCACCCTCAACAAGTTTGCAGATGATATAAAACTAGAAAGAGTGGCTGATAACATCAGATGCTTGTGTCATCTTTCAGAAGTACTACCTCAACAGAAATGGGCAGAGAAATGTCCTGAAGTTCAAAAGGGGAAATGCAATGTAACAAGGAATAGCCCAGGGCACCAGCATATCCTAGGCACCTACCAGCTGGAAAGCAGCTTTTCCAAGAAGGACCTTGGGATCCTGGTAAACAAGAAGGCGACCACAAGCCAGCAATACATCCTTGTAGCCAAGAAATCTACCAGGAGGAAGACAGTTGCCAGCAGGTCGAGGGAAGTGATCCTGCACCTGTACTCAGTGCTGGTGAGGCTGCGTCTGGAATGCTGCATCTCATTCCAGGCTCCCTGGCACAAGAAAGATCTGGACTTACTGGAGCGAGTCCAGTACAGGGTCACAAAGATGACTAAGGGACTGGAGCATCCACTGTATAAGAGGCTGAAAAACTGAGACTGTCTGGCCTGGAGAAGGGAAGGTTTGGAGGGATCTCATCCATTTGTACAAATGTCTGATGGGTGGGAAAGAGGTTGAAGGAGTCAGACTCTTCTCAGCAGTGTCCATCACTAGGATAAGAGGCAAGGGGCACAAAATGACAAAAAAAAAAAAGCAAAACCAGAGCAACACCCCAAAACCAAACCAAACAACACAGCACCAATATTCCATCTGAACACACAAGAACACTATTTTAATTTTTTTTTACCATTAGGCAAGTCAGACACTGGCACAGATTGACCAGAGAGATTGCCTGAACAGCTTAGCTTACCCTGTTTGAGCACAGAGGCTGGACTAGATGATCTTAAGAGGATTCGTCCAATCTAAGTGAAAGAGTTGTAATGTGAGCATTTACTGTTTCCTAAACATGGTATTAATGTCTGGTTTTATGGGAGTTTACAGAACACAAATATTCCACCAGGCTGTTTTAGCTACCAGGACTCTCCACCAAAACCACCCTTATGATATCCAGAACTATTTAATGTCCAAATACTTATTCTTAGAATTGCTACTGGTTTATGAGCTACTTAATAGAAAACATTAATAACCATTCCAAAACCATGGTTGGTGTTTTACTCCCTCACTCTTCTTCCCTCAATATGGCTCCAACCCTGAAGATTATACAAAACATTATATAAATGAATATATAACTACAGAGCAGGTAGAAGAGTGACTGTATTTTTAATCCCTCTAAGACGCAAGCACTGGAAATTGGCTGCCTTTTTCTTAGACATTTGCAAAGCATCATTACCTCCACCTTTCAGCTGGGGACATGCACTCTGCCTGTGGTAGTTCACCAACAAAGCTAGATGTAGAATTTTAAGGCTGCTGTTCCCAGCAAACCATTATCATCAACACATCCTTGACATGTAGGTGCTGTGGCCACAGGATTTAATTGCTTTTCTCACTAACCTGCAGCCATACTTCCCTAGTGCCATTTTCTCCTTTCACCAGTAAGCACACAAATTTATGAATATAACCCCTCATATATGTTGGCTGCTTGCACTAAAGATGTCCAGGTCATGGAAGTAAAACTCATGAGATACCCATATAATTTGACTATTTATTACTCTTATTCAGCTTTTGGGAGCAATAGAGACACTGCTGCGCACTGAGAAACACCGAGGGATTTCAGCAGTGTCGCTCCAGACCTAAGGGGCTCGACGCTGCACAGAGGCCGTGGTGGCTCTCGGCAGCGAGTGGCGTGCTCCTGCCTGCAGATGGAGTCACGGTCCCAGGGAACACGCTCTCACACACTTCTTTTCCCCCAACTCGAGCAACAAACAAACGAAGGAGTTGTGGGGCAGGGGGGTTACCCCTCTGTGTGCTTCTCTTTTCAAAAGGCAACTCTGTGAATGAAGAATCGAGGGTCTGAAAATGGAAGAATACACAGGCTCACTGAAATACTTCCTAATCTCTCTCTTTGTATGTATCCACCTCCCAACAAAAAAAATTTCCATGTATTTTCATATTAAAGAAGAAAGAGGGAAAGAGAGACGATGAAGTGTTCTTAAAGGGAGGATCAATTTTTCCCTATTTCCTACATGCAGGATTTTGCACAAGCCAGAATCAATGGAAGGAGATGGGAGCATGGACCAGAAGTATCCCCTGTCCAGCCAGAGAAGGTATGGATCTCCTGCTCAGTCTTGTGAAGGTCATCAAGCAGAGGATAAAATGGAAAAATCAAGGTGAATGACTTTTAGAGAAGAGGTCCAGAAAGGCAATAGACTTGTGCAAGATTCAAGATGTTATTGTTGGGTTTTCTTGGAAATCTTTATAAAAGTTTGGAGGTTTTATTCATTCTAATATATTAAATGGCAGCTTGTAAGAATATGAGTAAGCCTTCTTGGTCTCAAAAACCATTAAGCTAGGTGGCCTCTCCCTCAGTGTGCCAAGAACAGTGTCCATCAGAAACAAAACCTTTTGGTTGCTTTGTGAACCTTACAAGAGCTGTATCACATCAACTCAGAAGGGAGACGCTGTGAAGCTTTCATTTACATGGGGAAAAAAGTAAAATCAGGGGCTTTTAAGTCATCATCTGAGTAGCAAAACGATTGGGAAGGGGGCCAAGATGATACTCAAGAGCAGCTTTCCAAGAGAAAACAGCTTTGGAGAGGGTACCACAATGGAGCCGAGATGAGGAAGGAAGAGTGTGGAACATCTTTCTGGCCTTCTAGTGTAAAAAAAGAAGAAGTCTGCACAGTTGAGTAAAGAAACTCTCCTGTCCAGGGTTTATCAGGCTTATATGGTTCATACAACCCTCCAGTCCCCACAGCTGTGATACCATGCCAGACATAACTACTTCTGCTGTCCAGCTGGGTATGCTAATCAAGGAAGCTGGGTCAAGTCTGAGGCCCCACCTACTTCTCTCCCTTCCATAGCTTTAACCAATTTATTAAAAACCTTGAGAAGTCTTAACACTCTTCACTGGAAATATTGAAATATGAAGACTATCATCCTCCATTGCTGACATTGCTGGAGACCTTTACAACACACAGGCTTTTACCAAAGGCCCTGCTTTATGCACTCAGTGCCTTTGAGTTATCATAAAATAATTCAGTCCAACAAGCTACTGGGAGTTAGATACTCCAGGATCCAAAATAGGAAACAAAACAAACAAAAACCAGAACTAAAACATCATCTAAACCCCAGCCAAATGAAGCTAAAAAGATGAAGATATTCTAGGTTGCAAGGAAAGTCTGAAGACTTCTGGCTTGACAGCTCATATGTTTTAGCTGGCTGAAATTGTCACACCATCATGTAATAAGAAAATATCTAATTTATGCATATTTTAAGCTTAGGGTCCCTCTCTTCCCCAAGTTACCACTGAATTGTTGCCTCATCCAGTTCTTTACATCTCCCTGTTTCTTCCATTTTACCTTTACAACTGAGGCACGTCCCTCCCCTTCACCCCACCCCAGAACATTGTTCCAACCTACATGAACATCTAAGCTTTATATTCTTCCTCCGATTGACCATCCTATCTAATTCAAAACTTCTACGTTAATTTGTTACTAAAAGTCAATCATTCTTACCAAAATCTTTCCCACCTCCAACCTGCCATGCCTTCAGCAACTTCCTGTATTATGAAGATTTCTCTGACCAGTGTCTTTCAAAATGGGTTGACTATATTTTTCAAACTAACCTTCTCATCTCCAGGTCCTGTTAAAGTCTCCCATTATCTCAGTGACCCTCTCCACTGAGGCTTCCCATACTACTAAGTGTCATATTCTTTTTAGCTGCTCCCTGTACAACTGAGCCTCAGGTTTTAATTGGCACAGTAAAGCCATCTTATAGAAAAAGTGGTAACACAGGATTTTGCCATAGGGTTAGGAAAGGAAAAAAAAAAAAAAAATCAAAGAAACCTCAAGGGCCTTTAGAGGTCTGTATTAAGGGACTGTACCTGCTCAGACCCCAGGCCGAGGCACCTATGCTAGCAGGCACTTGAAAGGAACATACTTCTTTCATGGCTCACATCTCAAAATCAGGCAATTTTCAGGCCTTGCTCACCAGCACTTTAAGACAGGACCTCTACCCAAAATCCTGTTCCCAAAAGGAAGAAAGTCTGCTGAGGGAAAAGGCTGTGCCAGTACACAGAGGGTGGCAAAGTCACCTATGCAGGAAGGTTAGGTTACAGGCCAATACTTGTTTCCTAGTGATAAGGCTAACAATACTGAAGATAAGAGTGACTTATTTATGGGTGCAGGAATAAAAAAATCCTGCACAAATTAAGTGATTTTTGCATCTCTAAGCAAGGACAAGCTCGCCACTCCCTCAGCCCAGGACACGGCTGCCTGCTGAGACCCCCCACACCTCCGCGATGAGCCTGAGCAGGAGGAGACTGGCACCAGGCAAGCAGAGACAGGGCACCCAAAGCAGTGCCACTCTCCCAATGCACTCCCTTGGCTCTGCGTGTCCCTTTCCCGAGGTTTGGGGGGAGCTCCTGTCTTTGCCATTCAGAGAGGGGATGCGGCGGCGGGCGCCCGTCTCTCCCCGCTCCGCTCCCCGGGGGCTGCAGGGAGCGGCCGGCACCGGGGGCAGCCGCGCTCCAGCTGCTCCCGGAGCGCATCCCCGGCCCGGCTGTACGAGCCGCCCTGAGGGGCGCCGGGTGATCGCTCTGGATCGGGACGGGACGGGGATGGACGAAGGGACCGAAACCACCTCGCTGTCATACACAACAGGCAGCGAGTTTAAGAATGTGTTTGCCCCGCTCTGTTGCGATATTGGAGCCTACTGGACAATTCCGGCCCTAGCTTAGACTTTCCTCACTTCTGTCCTTACCTCGGATTCTTACAGAGTGACTCTTAGCACGGTATGGATGGAACCACGCTCAGCTCAAAGGAAATGCTTTGTTTCCTTTGTGTTTAAAACAAATACCATTAAAAAACCCCCCAAACCCACCAAGTCCCCTGAAAACACGTGCAACAGTCTGTGGCACTACTGTTTCTCCTCCTTGAAGGTAACTATGCTGAATCACTAAAAATTAGATGATTAAAGCAAAATTTCAGGCAGGCCTTTAGCTACCATATAGTAATGTCAGCTTTTGACTAGAACTAAGAATTAGGGGGTAAAAACACCCAAAAACTCAACAACAAGCCAGAAGATTTCATCAATGCCACGTTAAAACTAACTAAGCTGGTTGGCTGTGTATTTGCATGGCTCAATTTGTTCCTGAGCATGAGCCCAAAGATCTTATGTTTAGCAGCCAACTTTTCCCTTTTGCTTAATTAAAACTGCAACGTGGATAGCAATGTTTTAAAGAAAACGACATAGTGGAATAGCACATCTATCTGCACTTTAAAGTCTCTCCACATACTCCACTAGATTGTTGGTGAGCCAAAGCTGCTGTCTGTCCTTTGTCACCTCCCCATTTCAGAAGCTTTCCCAGTTCAATATCCTACAAGATCTGCTACTTGAGCAGTAGCTTTCACCTGGGCCATTTTCATGAGGGTTTCACTGTGGAATGGCTCGTTATTAATGCAGAAGTTGTGAATGAGATTCTGGAGGAGTTATGAATTTCACCCATTAATCTCAAACCAGTCAAATGTGTAAATGCTGATGCTGTTAACCATTCAACTTCCAAAACAAGTTTTCTGATACTCCAGTTTCTATCCCAGACCTTCTTCACAAGGCATTCAGGAATGTTCCTACCCACTAGGAACAACTGCTGCAAAAATGCACACACTCCGTAGCAGTGCCAGAGAAAGAGCTAGACACAAAAGTTAGGATAAAGATGAGTCCAGATGGTATGCAATTGTGGCTTAATAAGTTGCTGCTCATCAGCTCAGCTTCCCTAACCATTCTTGCTCACCCTCTTCAACTGTTGTAATGGCAAATACAATGTGTTACACTAAAATACCTTTCTTTCACTTCAAGTGTGCCAGAGAGGAGAAAAACACACAGCCAGCTACCTCATTATGCCATTGTAACTCAATAGCCTGTAATAGTCTACACAATCCTAAACCAGTGGGTTTCCAAAGTTCTGAATTGGAGAACATATACGGGAAATAAAGGAGTCACTGACAATTCATTCTGGACTTAGAAGCCAAGTTTTCAGTTGTTACTACTTGCCTGTTTTAGTTCTACTATTTTTATTATATTTTTGATGACCATGTACTAAGCATCTAAAAAATTGATACTTTTACCAGTGACCTCAAGTCTGCACTTTCTACTTGTTCATTTCATTTTAAGTTGGTCATAGCAGAAGCATTACTGATGCAGTCACATTCGGATGTGAGAGAAAGCATCATACAAGGCACAAACACAGAAGAAATCGGTTTAAAAAATGGATCTTTTTGTAATCTCACCTCTAGGGCAGAAGCCAGAATTGTGTTAAGGCTACTGAGGTCCCCACACAGCTCACAACTGCAGGTGCCTCAGAACCGTATCTGTGACCCAACCACACACTGAGAAGGCTGCCTAGGGCTGGCAGAAAATGGATAATACTTTTACCAGTTGTTTATGCATTTTTCTCAACAAGTTTCCCCATATGACACAACCAAATACAAGGTAATACATGGACATTTTCCTTCAAGAAAGAAATTGAGCTTAGCTTACCTGTATCATGGGGCTCACTAAGCAGTGGCCTGCGGTATGAAGGTCTTTGTGTCATCAACCTTTCTTTTAGCTTCTTCCCTTCTCCTCTGCTCCTTTGATCTGGAGGAAAAGAGTAGTAACACTCACTGGTCAAACTGCATGCTATGTGGTTCAGTCGCAGCTGGAATTCAGAGAACTTTTAACAATGAAAGTTAAGCGGAGGTGCTTCCAGGGCCAAACAGCAGCTGAGGCTTTTCCCCCTTAATTGCTGTCATAGATGTAGGTAAGGTTTAGGCTGGGGAGAAGGAGGCAGGGTAGGTTTGGGTTTTGGGGTTTTTTTTAGTTGTTAGACACTAACCCCTGAACACAATTTAGGCAAGCAGAAGAGTGTGGCATCTTGCCCACCACAACTTCTAACAGCTCAGTTTATTTTTGCAGAAGAGAAATAGTTATAAGCCTGTCTTGATGTTTGATGGAAACAGGCTGTAAAGGTATAGGACAAGTGCTAAGGAGCTGAAATAACTGAATTTTGCTGTTAGTCTTCAGCTACCTTCCTACCAGCCTGTATCTTCATTCAGGGAAGTTCTCCTGGCCACCAGACTCTCTGCCTCTCCACATGAGACTTTCCTTCTGAGGAAAACCAGGATCAATTCCATCAGACTCAGGTGGCAGCCAGGCTGCTAATCCACTGACCAAGACTTGCAGGTCCAACTGATCGAGGTATTATTTTCTTTGGTGGAACACCCCAACTACTTCTATTCTTTTATTCCCCCCTCTAGGAGTGGGTGCTAGGGAAAACAGAGGATCAAACCCTGATGTTGAAATCCTATCAAGTATCTTTCTGTTCTACAGTATTTTTTTCAAATGAAAACCAGCTTTTTCCCAGACTTCTTAATAGGCATAAATTTAAAATTTGAGTTTCTTTTCAACTGTCCTGATAAAGCCACCAGTTCTTGTCAGCTCATTTTCTAGGCTCATCCATCTTTCACTGACTAGCACAATTCTCTAGAAACCAGCTAGACTGCAGAAGAGATCTATTCTGAAAAAAAAGGAAAAAAAAAATCTCTTCAAGAAATATCTATAAACAAAATGGCTATCACATCAACATGAGATGAGAATGCATGTATTTACCGCTGACATAATGCCAGCATTTTACAGAAAAATCCTTTTCTACTATAAGTTCTTTTTTTTAATCAGCTTTTTCTACCAAACCCAAGTACACATCCATAAATATTTTATTTAGTTGTTTACTATACTTAGGTCAGCAGGCAGTGTCTGAGAGCCTGAAGAGGAAAGAACTCACTCTTCATTCACTTGAACGGTCCTTCCATGCATCCACTGTAATCAGCCAAATCCTACTTTTTAAGTCACACCTTTTAAAGGTGAGTAACACAGGGATTTATGAGCCCTGCTTCCTATGCTGAAGCACCAAAAAGCTCCAACCTAGAAGTAAACAGTTCAGTTCCAGGCACCAACACAACTGTTGCACATTTGCCATAATTAGTAATTACTTACTGTGATTACCAATTAGTCATGAATTAGTGAATTCCTGGTCCCAATTCAATCAGTGACAAAATCCTCACTGATCCCATACTTAGGGTCTTGCTCATAAAGGCGGATGATTCCAGCTCTCATGCACAAAAGCAAATTGTTCCAAGGTTTGAGGCACTTTACTGCCCTTTCCAGCCCTTTGCCAGAAATCAATTTGCCCATAACAGAGTCAGCAGAATTAATCATATACCTTCACCTTAGCCACTGCATTTTGCAGCCCAGGTGTTAAGACACTGCCAGGCAAACTCCTGATCTAGATGAAATGGCTGCTGGACCATTTCTGATGCCCTGGCACTCCCCCTCCTCCTCCTGGTCTGTTGATTCCACTTTCTGCATTACCATTTTCCAGTTCAGATTTGAAATCTTATTGTTTTAAGGTTGGGGTTTTTTCTAATTTAAGAACACAAAACTTAGGGTGATACACTAAGCTTCTGCTAGGGACTGTGCCAGAGGCACACAGGTAACCTGCCAGAGGTTGAGTGTCACTTCACTCAACCAATTCCAATTCCCAAACCAATTCCACTTCATCGAGCCACTTTGCTGTTGACAGAGTTTCAGACATGCAGCAGTGTCAGGTTTTGTTCCAAAACTTTTTGAAATTAGTGGAAGATACCAGGCTTGGGGAGTTTGAAGCAGTAGATAACACATGCAAATTCTGCTAATCTTCAGTATGACAGAGAGACAGTCATTTAATGTAACCTAGATTTCTAGGTTACCTGCTGTCCAAACAGACAGTTAAGCAATTGTTCCCCATCCTCTGGAAGTTAGGATGAATTTCTCTGGTGAAGCTTTGCTCTCCATGGGCTGCAGAGGGAACTGAAAGACTGGTTCAGCTCAAAACAACAAATTTGTAGGTTCCTAAACCTAGCTTAAAGGCAAACTCCAACTTTCAAAAATCAATTATTATTTATTTAACTAAAAGGAATGCCATTTCACTAAAAGGGATGGCATTTAACTAAAAGGAATGCTGTGTCCTAAGCCACCATACATAATGTGACACAGCCCAGTAACATGGTGTGGTTTGACATTCAGTGGCAGTACAGAGCGAGCAAATCTAAGCAATTGCCACCCACCATGTCCAGCATTTCTCCTTTTCTGCACCGCACTAGCAAAAGCATTTGTGTAGCACACAGTGAACAAGACTGAAAAACAGATGTTGCTAAAATTAACTCAGAAAAACAAAAACTTGGAGTCACTGGCCATTCAGATGGGTTCCCAAAGACCCTACAAACTGCACCTCCAAAGGAGAAAACAAGCGCTGCCTGTGACTGAATGGCCATTAGAGCCACGCTGGCTGAGACCACACACTTTGCCTGCAGTCCCCTAGGCTGCTGTACACCAATAAGCATTTCACTCCATTCTCTTTCTCCATGCAGATGCCCATCTCTCAAGAAAAGACTAACACACCCCGTACCTTACTGACTCTCGTGACCCTAAAAATACATCATGTCACGAGCTGTTAATGTGTATGATATCGCAGAAGCTCGGTAAGGATGTACACAAGCAGAGCAACAGTGCCAGAAGCCGACGTGCTAAGTCTGTCTCTCGCATCCCAAATCTGTCCCTTCCAGGTGCTCAGCACACAAGGCAAGTTACAGAAAGGTCTATTTGCTCACCTGCAGTTTATCAGAATTAGCTGCTACTGTGTTTGCCAGTCATCCTCTGAAAGGCTTTTGCCACAGATCAGACTCCCACAAGAAGCACACTAGGCCCATCACGATCAGGAGGCCAGCACTGCAGGAACTACAGATTTTCAGGACTGATAAATCCTACTAAAGACTCATTGAAACAATCAATTTCCTCTGAGTAGTGCAGGGAAGTTTGCAAATATCCTCCTATGGTGACTCAAGCAATTGTACTTTGAGGTAAAATATTGAATAGCCTGGCCCTGGAGGTCGGTCCTACTGGGGTTTATGGTTTCTCAGGCCAGATAAAGAGGACACCTTTCCCCCTCCACCCTGCCAAGATGCAATTGGGTAACTTGCAGGTTTCCTATCTGAATAAATCTGTCACAGAGTCTTGCTGAAGGAACGTCTCTTCACTGCAGCTATACTTCCTGCATTGCCATCCCAGCAGGCTGCTTCCACCTCTGACAGAGATCAGATAGCACAGCCCCACCCATGAGCTCCTAGGTTATATCACCCTCCCGTGGGGCAGGAGAAAGATCTGGGTCAGCAGTTTCTAAACTGCACGGTCACACGTCAGCTGAGTGACCTTGGAGGATTAGGAATGTAACAAGTAGGATGTCCTGCATCCATCACACTGTATCCCCATTACGGCTTCTCTGAATTCAGCTTGCCACCTGATTAAATACATTCCTGAAAGTTGCTTTAGCAACCCTCACTGCAAATTAAAATGATACTTGTCACTAGCAGTGAAGCTGAAGATAACAGAAGAGAAAGTGAAGAGGAAAGAAAAAGCCCAGTATTTACATTCTCTAAATACTTTACCTGTTCTTTTCTCCCTCATTTGTGTTACTGATCCTTTAGTGCTGGACTATTTGGCAAAAAATTCTGGAGTTACCTACACACCTTTCCCCGCTCTGATTAACTGAAACAAGTTGGAGGCCTTAATTTTCTCCTCTGCAACATTCTTCATACTTCAGTGTAAAGCATATTTAGAGGAAATGTAAATAAGCTAGTCAATACTTTATACCTCAGCTAAATCACCACAAGCAAAATGTGGTTCTGATTGTCTTTCTCTTTGGAAACCCAATTAGTGAGTAAGCTTGGACCCAATTAGTGAGGGAGTTAAGGCAGAGGGGAAAAAGATCTGAGTTTTGAGGGTTTTTTATATCATCGGCTCACGGTTTTTCCCCTTCTGTACAGTAAAAGTTTAACAAATAGAAAGTTGTTTTTTTTTTTGCCACAATCTCTGGATGATGCTTTGAAATGTTTAATTAACATGCTACACAAAACAATATAAATGAGACTGACTTCACCTGTTTTTCAGTGGCTAAAGTAATGAAAAAAAGAGTAATGGTAGAGAAAATGAAGGTTGAGATTAAAGAGGCCTAGAGTTAATGACAGGCTGAAGTAGTTCAACTGTCATGTAATCGAAAATATTTGAGAATGGACAATAATTAAAGTCAGGCAAAGGATGAAGCCCAGATTATTATAATGAGATATGGTGTGTTCTTCAGGCTATTTGGAGGTTAATGCTACTTGGTTTCATGTGGTTACGGGTAAGTAAGTACTGTACTACCATACAGTAAAAATAATGTAACTGGATACATTCAGCTTCACAGTGACCCAAGGTTAATGGTAGTAGCTCTTAGTATATTTAAAAGGTTTAAAAGAGATGTAACAACCTCAGCACTACAAATCCAGTGCAACAGCCCTAGAAAATGGCACCAAACAGGCTGGCATAGTACTGGTGTTCTTGGTTCCATGAAAGCAGCTTCCAGCGTAATCTATGTCAGCTTTTATCTGTATAATTACACCGACTGTGTCCATGAATTCTTTCATTCCTGAATGGCACCACCTTTTGAGCAATAGATCATTGGTATGCATCACTCTGATAAGGTATTACACTAATATATCATTAAAGCAACAGATGTATTAGTGTAATACATCACTGGGACAAAGCACTCTGATGATGATGTATTCCTGAAAGGATGGCACCATGCAGAGAAGACGAGGCCCAGGAGAAGACTTTTGCTCAGTTTAATAGAATAAAAGGCATGCCTTCCTGGCACAAAAAATGTGATGCTCCCTATAAAGATATGGCACCGCTATTAATTGTATTCCCATTTGTATTGGTAATTTGAGGATCATATGGCTTGGAAAAAAATTTACTGTGGATGAGGAAAAGATGTAATTTAAAAACATAACCTATCAGACTATTTCACATAATTTTTCCCATGATGTCTGATCTCCTCAGCTCTCCAAACACCTCATCAGAATCCTCCCTGTGTTAAAAGCCTCAAGACACCTATCCTGTTCTGGAGCAATGAAGCTGTGGGAATGGTTCAGGGCAGCTGGTGGTAACATGGCCTTGTGGAGTTTGCCTGAGGAATGGGGCTCTGCTAAACAGACAGGCAGAGGCCAAGGAAATCCCTAAAATTGGCCTTGAAAGCTCTGCTGGGTCACTGCTTCTGAGGGCAGAGATTATGCCACAGCCCCCATGCCAGCCAGCATAGGAGTTGTATTTAAATACTTAGAGAGCCACATGCAGCTTGAGGCACAGACTGGCCAGCTCTCTGTGCATCAGCCTGCCTCAAGCCTTCCCACCTCTCTGGATTCCAGAAGTCCCAGGTTATCCCACTTACCAGTTCAGGGATGTACTTCAAAGGAATCTCACATATTTGATTACAAAAGGTGCGTGCTGATGTATGAAACAGAGGTGAGGGCTGTGAACAATCAGTCCTCTGAAGCAGTCATCCTTTGTGTTCTATCCATTTTCAGCTCATAAAATTTCTCACACAAATTACAATTCAAATGATGAACTCATCTGAAAAAAAAATTGAAATAATTGCTTAAACACGAAAGTCCCTATTACAATACTTTTAGTAGTGCAGAGTTGGGCTGTATTCCTCCTCCCTTGTAAGGCAAGGGAGGGTTCAAGTTCAGTGGTGATCACAGTTGGGTCCTAAATGAAATTGGGATGTAAGAATGAGTATATTGTCCAGTTTCAAAATAACCCTAAACAACTGCAGTATTAAGTGGTAAGAGCAGGATAACTATGGAGAGAGAAATTAGAAGAGAAAAATAAGAACAGAGAATAAAAATACAAGCTGTGGAAAGAAAGGAAATGAAAGAGCTCAGAAAAGAGTTGGAGTGGCAAGGATAGAAGAAAATGGGGCAGAATTTCCCCCCACCCCCCAATTTACAATGTCCATTTCAGTATTCAAGAGTTCTAGGCAGACATACACGCTTTCCAATGTATGATAGAAACAAATGGGCCCCCTGGACCCACTTTAACCTCTTATCTTGGTGAGAACATTAATGTTTATACAAAGAAGGGATAACAATCTACCAGATTAATATCATAAAGTTTTGCAGGCCAAAATGACTACGTAGGGGGTGAGGCAGATGGGAATCAGGATCATGAAGTTTTGGAAATCTTTATTCTAGCAGTGTGGTATTGTTTCGCTTAAAGGGTTTTATTTTCAAAATTATAACGCGATAAGACAGCAGTATTAAGATGAAAAAATAGCCTAACCAGATTTCACTTTCTTTGTCTCTTAATAGGACTGTTGGGACTCTGTGTTAGAACTTTCACAGTCAGACCTATGTGCTCTAGTCCAGAGAAAGTGGGTGATGCAAAATAATTAATGTGTGGCATGTCTTTATACAATTTAGTTCTACAGTCTAAGTCTTCTCTTTACTAAATGCTCTCCAGCAGTCTTCTATTATTCTATTTTTTAAAAATGCATAATTGTTGGACAGCAAAAGATACAGGGTTGTTTTTTTCCTTTTAATTTTTTTTTAGTTTTCCAAGTGCATTTTTTTCCTCACATACGAAGTACAGCACCAAATTCTCAGTCCCTGTAAAAGAAATTGTCCTAACAGACCTACACTGATTTCTTGTAGCTGAAGATCTGTTTCACAATTTGATTGGTATGACACACAGAGAAATAGATGGAGTCATTATTCCATATTTTTTGTTTGGGTTTGTGACCCGCTTTCACAAATGATGACAACCCAGTGCCTTGCAAGTCTGAGTTGAACAGGTGCACTATGGGGGGAGATGATATGTAAGATTTGGAGCCTTCCCTTTGCTTTTCTAAACAGATGAGCATCTGCCAAAAACCCTAAGCCCCAAAGTCAGCTATGCACTGCACAGTTACTGAGCTCTACAAAAGAAACGTTACTACAGTGTCACCATTGGTATTATAATCTGGTCAGTGTCCATGCAGACGTGCTCTTACTCTGCAGAAAGAATCTTCCAAGATGGTATCTTTTCTATAATACTTAGCAACCTGTGGTCTGCAAAACTCAGAGAGAACTAAGGGAAATGCAAAGGGAAATTCAAAGAAGCAAATTTATTCTAAGTAGGTTAAATTTGCAATACACCTACACTGGAAATCAAAAAGGATTTAAACCCACTGATTTATGTGAGATACAGTTTTACATTCTTATATCCATCCTAAATATTTCCCTTAGCAGTTTCTTCTATGTCTTACTTGCCTTCTATGCAATACCCTATAGTTTTCTATTTCAGCTGCAAACTGAGACCATGCTTTAAAGTTTTTTTTTAAACAGAGAAACAAATTATGCAGTAAGTCTCTGTAAAAGCTGTCACAGCTCTTTCCTTGAATTCCAGGATGGCCAAGACTGCCTCCAATAAAAGACCTTTCAAACATAAGAAACATTCTCTGGGGTAAGACCAATGATCCATTCAGTCTGGTATTTTGTCTCTGAGAGCAGGGAAAAAAATGGGGAGGAGGGGCTGTTCTGGCAACTGTTTTCATTTTTCCATCCTTGGAGCTCCACAGGGAGTAGTAGGCACACCTGGGTGCTCTTTTTTCCTGTTTCCCTCCACTTCTCTATCTATATATTATTTATATTTTGACCATCATACCCTTCCTCTTTTTTTAAGATATTGCACCTGGAGTTGTTATTGCACCTCAAACAGTAGGGTTTTCTCCTCCTTTATTTTTGAACTTTTTCATTAAACCTTTCTCCCTGGGAAGTTTGGGAGGGATGGGATGGTGGTGGTGGTGGCTAATGGTGGCCCATAATAGAGAAGCCAGAGGGATAAAAACAAAAGGAAAAGCTATTTCAGGAGGGCATCTGAATTTGGCAACTATCGACAATGTATTCCTCTTCTACTGCTCCAGCATCCACTGTTGCTGTAGAGATTTTAGAGGATACCTTCCTGTAGAATCATTGCAGCATCCCTCTATGCACATCCTATCCATGAAGTTGTCTAATTCCTTTCTGAGCTTTCTAATACTAGGAAGATTTAGCCAATCCATCACATCTGTGATTTTGTAGACCTTTATCAAATCTTGCCTCACGCTTCTCCCCAAAATGAAGAATATCAGTTTTTTTCTCTCCTCACAAGGCTGTTGCTACTCATCACAAGCTTTTTGACTTGCCTTCTCTGTATCTTCTTTGCCTGTACTGCCTCCTTCTTGAGAGGTGGAAAACAGAACTGGCAGCACCGAATACAGGATGCACCACAGCTTGGGACAGTGACAGAATGTCACCTCTCACTTGTACTCAGTACTTGCTCTGGGTTTGTTTTTTTGTTTAGCTTGGATTTTTGAGCTTTTTTTGCTGCCGTAGCAACTTGAGCTCATGATTTCAGAGAATTGAGAGCAATCACTCCAGATCTCTTCTGAATTCAAGAGTTCAGCACCTCAGTTCTGAGTTCTATATCATGTAGGTAGGGATTAGATTATTTTTCATAAGATCATGCTTATCTACACTAAAAAATGTGATGCAAAATTCATTAATATCACCTTCAACCCAAAAATTCCACTGTTCATTTCCTTCTCTAGCTCTTTGATGAAGATACTGAACAAAATTGGTCCCAGGACAAGTTCCTGGGGGTCCTTACTGCCAATTCATTCCCATCCTCGAAAATGCCCATTAATCCCTACTCTTTCCTTTGTCCAGTTTTCAGTCCATATAAGGACCTTTCTTCAAGTCTAACTTTACTTTCCGGAATAACCTTAGACAGCTGGACTTAGATGATGTAGCTTCCTTTCCAGCTGGCACTGTTCTATTCTATTCTATTCTATTCTATTCTATTCTATTCTATTCTATTCTATTCTATCCTGTTTCATCCTATCGTTTGGAAACTTGGCAAAGGCATTTTGAAAACCCAAATAGATTATGTCCAATTGGTCCTCTTTGTCCATATTCTTAGTGTCACCATCAGAGAACTTCAGCTTAGAGAAGCTGTATGTCCCCTTACAGATGCCAACCTGATCCCTTCTCAGCAAGTCAAATTAATCCATGTGCTCACTGAACTTATTTATTATCACTATTATTACTACTATTCTTAGAGATAGTACTCCACCATGATGCTAGGAATGAGGCAAAGATTCACCTCTCTGTAGTTCTGAGGATCTGGAGCCTTTTGGTAGATGGATGTTGGCGATTTTGTAGATGGCCGCACACCCTCCAATACGGTGGCTCTTGGTTGCTGTATTCTACATCATAGCCAGCAGTCCTGCAATTTCATATTTGAGTTCCTCCAGGACTCCTGGGTAGATGTTGTCTACTCCTGATGATCTACCAATCTCTGACTTGTCTGTTTGGATAAACCCATCCTGTGTATTTACTTCAAACTGATCTATTTTTCTGACTTATCTGCTACAAAGAATGCATCAGAATTGGGAATGAGAGAGTTTCTGCTCTAAAAAACAACGGAAAGAGTTCACACTGAGGTTTCTTCATCTGCTGCAGCCCCTTCTACACCTTGGTCATCGTGTGGTTCCACTAATCCTCAGCTGGCTTCCTGCTTCTGGTGTATTTACAAATTTCTCTACTCTCAGCTACAGCATTCTTTGCAAGGCTTTTTTCACATTCTTTATAGCTTTCCTAATTTCTCATTTGAAATTGGCCTGCCATTTTTATGGGTTTTCCCATTTTCATTTGAGAAAACTTTCTATTTTCTAAGAGCCTTCATGGGTTTTTTTTGAAGGACTACATTATTTTCCCATTCAGCCATGCAGGGGATTTTTGGCCTGCCTTGTTTTCTTTTTGAATTGTGGCACAATTTTTATCTATGCATCTAACATAACTTTTAACAGCCTTTAAGATTCTTGTTTTCCATTATTTGCAAGGGAAAACTGTTAGAGCTGAAATACATAAAACCTCAAAAAAATTCCTACTGGACAACTCATACTATGGAGTACATGATCACAGTGCAGTCCTAACAGCTCTGGCAGCTCAAAAGGACATTCTTTGTAATGGTCACTTTCAGCTTGCTGGACACCAGGAGTGAAAAAGGGTCCTGGATGCATTGGTGGCTTGTAGGGATCCATGCAGTAGAGAAGAGAAATCCATCTAGTTAAAGCACAGAGCAAAAACTGCATCCAAAGAAAGATGGGGAATGGATTGGGAGCCATATGCCTGGGTGTGAAACGAGTGAAGGTCAGGGGCAGACTCTGAAAGGAGGCCTGGCAGACAAACTGCTGCGTCCCACTGCAAAACCCAACAATCACATCACTGAAGATTATCATCAGGCAGACATCCCCAAAGGACTGAGATAAGGGTGTACTGCAGCACTGACACTGGCACTTCCTAACTCGTGAAGGCTTCTTTCCATTCCTGATGTTCCTGATGGAACATGCCGTCTAGACAGCTCTGTGTGGAGCAGACATGGAGGTTGTCCTGCGGTACCTGCTGAAAGGAGCCAGGCTGCTGGTGAGGGGGCAGCTCGAGTACAGTTGCTGTTGAGCATCTGCCATTGGAAGAACTGGGCTGCACCTACTCTGGAAGTGTCACTCCCAGTTTAGAAGAGAAGTCAAAATTTAAGGAACAGTTAGGTTTCCTACCAAAGTTGGAGCATAACCAGTAGACTTAAAGAAGTCCCTGCGACTACACCAGAGCTCGCAATTTTGTTTGTGGCTTTTTTCCCCTACCTGTCTTGAGCTGGCTGTCACCTTCATTTACTTATCTTTAATTATTAATATAATTTTTAAATTAAACCACATTATGAATATAAATTGCCACTCTTTTTTCTCTTTCTTTGGCATGGTAAGTGAATATCTGTGTGGATATGACATTTTTACAGAGATGTTAAGTAATCTGTTGGAGGGTTTTCTTTGTTCTTTTTAGTTTTGTGTCAGAAATGAATTAAAGTGGGAAACCTTCAGAGGTTAGTTACATAATTTTGAGAATTCATATACATGCACATACTACACTTTGTAAGTTCTGCTATGAATTCAGTACAATCAAAAGTATGTAATGTTTCAGTGATGCATATTTTACTAATATGTATAAATCTAAGGCAATGCACATTAAAATGGGATGTCTCCTTGGTGAAGACTTGAAAGAAATAAAGTAGCAGCAATGGTTCCTTGACCTTTCTTTCTTATTTAAAGATTAAATAGGGACTGTATTGCTCTTTTGAAAGCTTTCTGCATCTTTCCCAGTGGCATAAGAGGTCAGTACAATCACCAGGACCCTGACATCCCTTCCTCTGTTATGAAAAGTCCTTAATAATATGTATAGTTGATAAAATCTAATTGCATAATTCAGCTGTAGTCTCAGTCATGGTACTTGTCAGTGTGTCAAACCCATCTTTCATCATACGTGCTTCTGTGACATAAGTCCCCCCAAGTCTATGTGAGTAAGAATGTGCACTTTTAAATATTCAGTAATTTTAGGATCTTGTTTAAACCCAACCAAATTTGGCACACTGTAATAAAGTGAAAGGTCATTTCTCATTGCTGCTTCTCTGAAGGTGACATTTCTTTGGTCGAGCTTCCTGACACTGTGTAATTTCTCCTTCTGTTTATTTTACCACTCTGGTACCTCATTAGCCATTGCAGAAAAGGGATTTCTTTGACTGTGGTTTGCACAGAGGACAGAACATATCAATATGCACTTAAAGAGTGTTAAGATGCAGGCTATGTAAAAGCCAGTGTTTAGGGACAACCTGTAAATGTAACTTAATGAACCAACAGACCATAGCAGCTTCAAAGCACTGCAAATATAAGAACAGAATCAATACTGAGACTCACAGTGGTTGGTAGGTTGCTTTCATTCTTCTGCAAGGAACAGAGTTGATTTCATTATGTCTAAATTCTTCTTACTAGAGAGATTCAAATCTCAGCTCAACCATACCAGGACAGCCATTTCCACACCTCTGACAACCTTTCCTACAGAAATAAAGTGGGGCCAGAGTCAAGCTGTACCTGTCAGGTCTGCTGAAAACTGCCTTGCTCTCTGGTGGATTCACAAGAAGGAAAACCAGGTAATTAGATTTTGTTGGCTAGGGACAGCTTTGGGGTACCAGCACAAAAATTCCATGGCAGGAGTGCTGTTCTCCTCCTGCCCCGCAAGCTGAACTCCTGGTGCCCTCCTTTGCCTGCTTGAGTTGAAAGAAAGAAGGTGACTGTCTGCCACCACAAAGCCCTCACCCTAGCATCCAGCATTCCACTCGGTTTTCCCTGGAAAAACCCTCATATGGAGCCAGTGACATTTCAGCTAAATCTACAGTTTAGACTGTCCTTTTCTTTTTCACTGGGAAGTCTGGGTCTTCTTTTCCTTATAATATCCCTTTTTAGTTATTTTAAAAATTATTGTGTGTCACTTTAGCTTTGTTTTTTCTAGCTGGACCACGACAAAATTTCTTAGTCTCTCTTCAAAGGCCCAATTTTTCAACTTCTTGGAAGTTTTGTTGCTGTCAACTAAACTCTTCCCAGCATACTGTGGTAATTTTCAAACCTGGGCCGCACAGCTGAACACATCCTTGCAAATGAGGCTTGCATGGGACTGTCAAATAGAATAATTACCTTGCTTGTCTCTGCACATAATTCATTATCAAAACTTGTACAATACTAAGGTTTTAAGGACATCTTGTTTTTAATTCATGGTTAGACTGTGATATGGTTTAGTGTTTATTTTCATTTAATTTTATCCTTTACTTTTTCCTCAATTTCTTTCCAAGGCTTGTCTAACAGTAACAAAACAATCATATCTTTAGCTCTCTCCCTCAAGAATTCTGTTTTCTTCTAATTTTATTCTCATCTGTTGTCCCCTATTAGGTCTCCCACGTCTAACACTTAATCTCTACATTAATTTCATATCCTAACAAAGTGCAATGTGACAGATAGAGTCCTCAGTGAAAAACATTGAGAAGGGAAGGAGAGGAAATTACAGTGGATGGAGGGAAAGAAAAATCACTATTATTTCCCTTAAATTTTCTGTAAAATGAAAACTTTCTTTTACACTTCAAAACTGAGTAGGATGGACAATTGAAAGAAAAAAAAGTGATACTTTCTTTTACTTACACTTTCTTCCTTTCAGAAAAGCTGCCATTTTATACTTATACTTTAATACTTCTTATACTACTTTCTGGGGAGAAAAAGCTAAAAAACCAAGCAAAACACAGAACCATGAGGTTAAAAAAATCTCTCACACTTTCACTAGAGGGAAATTCAAATCACAAATTTTAAAGCTAGATATTAATAACCTGTTATTTTTAAAAAAATTCAAGTCATATTAAAAAGAAAATAAAAGGTAGTCATCATGTACACCTTTTCTCTTACAAAAGGGGCAAGGCAAAAAGAAAAACCCCAAACCAAACAAAACCAGACAGGAGGTCTCTTTAATTTAAATCTAGGGGAAAAAAAGTTACAAAATTTCAGCATTTCTTAAGAGAGATCTTTTCGAGTTTTTGGGGGATGGAAATAGAAAAATGTAAAAAAAAAAAAAAATCAACCAAAAACCCCAAACCAAAACAGAACTCCCAAAATATTTAGTTGCTAATATAGAGCAATCACTTGCAGCCTTTTGTTGTTTCACAGAGTAGCATCCAGTGAAATGGAAGTACTGAAGAATGACTGGAGATTTATCCCATACCAGCCTGACTCCTACACTGCAGGTCAAATAAAGACTACTGTGCATTGTTGCCTTTAAAATAAAAATGGGACCTGTAAATATACATTGCAATTAGGAAGCTCAGCTCTCCCTGCCTTGACTTCCACGACACGTCCATGATTGCAGACACCAGTGGAATGCTCAATTGAGACATGCCAGCTGAGAGGCTCCCCTATTGCTTTCTGTGCTTGGTAATAAGGAAAGGTTAATTGTGATCCTTCGTATTTCCCAGGAGAGACCCAGGAAATGTGGAAAGGTTCAGGTGTCTGTAAACACAGAGGTGTTTGGAAACCTGTGCCAAAGGTGCCCATTTTGCTGGCCTTGCCCCTTGTGTCCTGTAGTTCTCAGCAGCGTCCTTCTGACAACATCCCCTGAAGTATCCATAAAATTATTTCACAGGACACCGGAGTGTCACCAAGGCTAATTGACTTGTGCTGCTGCAATGATCCCTGGCTGTATACATCCAGACAGCCAGCACTGTTTCCAGCCAAATGTATACATGCATCTGCAAGTGGAAACTGGGATTTGAATTCATAACCTTTAGCTCCCCAAATGCAGGTCTTTATGCAGAGAGTTAAAAGAGCAGCTGTAGTCACACAAAAATACTGCTATTCATGAGGATGTTTACCCTGTTGAGGTGAAGAGCAGCACTGTGTGTTCACTTTGGCCAAAGTGACAGATTTCCCAGGGAAATCTGCTTCTGGAGAAACGCCACGATTTCCTTACGGTATTTTGGGAATCTGTGCCTGGCTACTACTGAACAGCAGATACCGGAGTCAGACTGAACTGTTTCAGTATCTTTTATTTCTGTGCCTCAGTTCCTGGTCTTCTCCTTGTACACCCCATTCGTCCTTTCCCTCGTGTTTTGTCTGACTTACACAGAAATATAGTTTACAAGTACATTAAAGCTCCTTAAATTTAAGTATGAGGTGCGCTACTCACAGCACAACTACTGATATTTAGTTAATTCAGTGAACATGTTCATAATTGTTGTAATGTATCAGCCCTTAGTACAACTCATTGCTAAGCTCTCTATCTCATGTAATACTCCAGTCTAAGGAGATCCTTTAGGATTTAAATACGTATTTAGAAGGATTTTCAATGCTGATACTTTTTAATTATATAATTAGGGATGAGGAGGATGTGTTTGCAAAAACTTTCTGAAGGATTATACCAACGCACTCCCTGTTGAGGCAAGATAACCTTACCTGCCACACCACCTGAATTAGGAAACTCCTGTAGTTACAGAAGCAAAGCTGGTTACCTTCAGTAGCTTCCTCAGAAACCAGGTGAGCTGTTTGTACAGGGCAAAAAAATATGCAAGAAGTGTTTCAAGTGTCCTTTAAAGAATTATTCAAAGCATTTGCTCTGGTTATAGCACATCTACTCTATGGTTTGAAGTTAAACAGGATTACCACAAAAACACTTTACAGGACTTTTTGGCTGATGTCCAAGGATCCAGATCTCCATCCCAGGAGCAAACACGAGGCAACCTGCTCATACATTCACTCATTTCCACTTGTTTCCACTTCTGTGCACAGCCCAGGAATCACACTTGGAAACAAGATGTCCCCATTTGTTCACAATCAGGCACAGGAATTCGTGCTTTCAGTGACCTGTGTGGCATCTGTTGCAGTGACACAACACCAGGTAAACCGAAACCCTACAGCCAGTGCAAGAGAGGTGGTGCCATTTCTTTCCTACTGTCCTCAATATGGCAGTTAGGGATTTAGTGGGAAAGAAAAGGATTTAATGTGTCTTCCTGGGGTGGAATACTGCATAGCCAAACCAGAAGACAGGTGATGACACTGTAATATGACACAGAGATGTCAGAAATGAAGCATGAGTCCATATTTTACCAACAGCTAGAGCTGGGCAAGACTAGTGTTGAAAAAAAGCAAGATAGAAGAAAATGAGAAAGGTAATAATCAGCATAAATATAGACCTGTCCCAAATAATCAAATGTCTTCAATATAAAAAAATGGATTGTATACTGATTTTTATATTTTGCAAACTCAGAACAGCTATAGCTATTTTGAAATCATTCAAGGACATGAATCAGATTCCTTCAATGTTGTTATTTCTATTTTTGATAAAGATGCCACAGTGTGAAGTGCAGATATCTTAGTTTTGCTTTCTCATCGTAGAAGTGCAGAATAACAACCATAAAATCAAATTGTGCTTACTAGCTTTTATTGCCTTTCACATCTAAATAACCCAAAACATTTTATACATCAGAAGGGTCAGTGAGACCAGGCACTCAGCAACTGTCAGTGTGAAGCTGCCTGTAGTGACATCAACCTGCTCAGGACAGGAAGCCAAATGATACTGAAATTTATGAAGATTGAATTTAATTACCTAAAAACGCTTGAGAAGGGCTAGGACTGCTACTCTTACAAAGAACCTTATGTGCCCAAAATGACACCTCTCTAACAGCACAACTCATTTCAGAGCTAGGGCTGCCAGGTACTTGTTAACTCCTTTTATTTCCTGGTGCATATGTGTGTGTTGTGATGATTTACCATTCAAATAAAACTTCTTTCCAGCTTAATGAAATCCAGATTGGTTGCAGCATCAAGATGGCCAGCTCATAAATATAACTCTGGTTCTTTTTTCTCTGAACATAGGGCAAAAAGCTCTACTTGTACCTAACACCAAATACTGTATCTGGTACTGGATCAATTATGTTACTGAGGTATTTTCTGAATGCAACCCCTGTTCCCGTTGCACGGTGATTTTGACTCTTGCCTGTCTGTTGTTCACAAATAATGGTCCTAAGGCATTGCATAGCTCTTCTACAAGCACTGAAGTGTAGTTAAATAACAGCACAAAGGACGTGATAAAAAAAGTTAGAAATGGGAGAAGGGGGGGAATTGAAAAAAAGAAAAAAAAATCAATTTTAATAATAGCTTGACAATTACAATTAAGTAATCCAAAGCTCAAGCTGAGCATTTTTGTTACACACCGCATGAATGATGTTTGTACTTTGGAACCTTTAAAATATTTAAGCAGAGAAGAAATGAAATGAACTGCAACCAGTTAAGGTCATCCATTTAGGACAAAATTGATAAAATATTAAAATGAAAGAAATAAATTTTCAAACAGAGATACTGAGGCTTCATAGAGATGTATTATTCAAAGCAGAGGAACATGTGTGACCTCTAGGCTATTACATAATGGAGAAAGGATATGACAGTTCAAATGTGCAGGAACAGCAGAGGCAGGGAGGGAAGATAGATTAACCATTCCATAAGCCAGTGCCAGGCTTCCAGGGTACTTTAACTGGACCTCGGTATTAAAGCACTGCACTCTCAGAGCCAGTTCTTGGACCCCGCTACTGTATTGGCCTTAAAAACCTGTGGGAAGACTGTGGATTTTAACTAAAGATTGATTTTGTGTCTAGCTGAGCTTGTTGGTTCCCAGATGCTGCCATTTACAGCAGGGGTGGTCCCAGGCTGCTGGGTTTTAGTGTCTCAGCTTCTTCAAAATCCTCACTCTGTCCTTACACATCTTTCCATAGGACAGCCTGGAGTCAGGACAGCACAGGCTGGCCAAGGTGTAATCATCACACTTCTGGCTTGCTGTGGTCAGCTTTGCTGGCTCACAGCCAGCCTTCCCCTTGTCCTTCGCTGCCCTAACAGGCCTCGAAGATGCCCAGTTTATGCTTTGGACAACTTCAAGGGGAGTAGTCAACTTCTAGCAATAAATTATTCCATTTAAATTTAAGGCCAGAGTCAGTATTTATTACACAGGGTTTATTATAAAATGGGTTTTTTCAAAGATCTCAGTTCTTTTATGTCTGAGGTTTTGGGGATAAATCTCCCCAAAATGAAGAGGTAGCTGCCTAAAATGAGAAGTATCTTTAAATCCCAGCAAAATCTGCCTAACAGCAAGGTCTTTTATCCTTTGAAAAATTAATTTCCACCTAGCAGAGGGCTCTTGCCTTCAAGCTCAGTGTTCTGAGGCAACTCCATTGCTCTCCTTTTGGCAAAACGTGTTCAGTATTCACACAGCCAGAAATGCTGTGCCTAATGTAAGTTTTGGAACTGCAAGTCAGGTGCCAGGCATCAAAAAGTTGGGGCACATAATGCCAAAGCTTTTCCTTGGATGCATATTAGCCTCTCCAGAGGACATACAAAAGCACCTAAAACATTAGGAAAATTAGTGTCACTGACAGCCATTTGCGATCTTGAGTCTTCCAAATGTTTTTGATCCTCTTCCCATTTTTACTCAGTTGCAATCACTCCATGTAAAAAAATAAATCTTTGCATTTGCAGAGTAAGCATTTATTTCTAGCTCTCGAAGCTCCTTCCAAACCTAAGTATAAACATTATTAGCTTGATTTTATAGCTGTCCTAAGTGGAGAGAAAGGAACCGTTTACAAATGAGCTTCTCTGCAGGATGTAGGCCTAACCTACGATAGTTCTGCTCTGTTCCTGGCACTTCAGGCTCTTATTCTGACAAAGTATTCCCTTAAACAGTGCAGAAGTTTCAGATCACGTTTTAGTTGTCCATATATTTTACCCCAGAATTTGAAAATACGACCATACTCCTTGTGCTTATAACTATCAAAAGTGATCATAGAATACAACCCTTTGAGTTAATTTTTTGTTGACACACCTCGGACTGACCATATCGATCAAATCAAAGGTCCAGGCCACCAGGTACCATTCCTCCAGCAGAAGCCAACCGCAAAAGCCTAAGGAAGTGAATAAGAAGTGGCAAACATGCAGTGACACATCCTCAGTATAGTCCTATAGTTTCTAGTGACCTAAAATTCAGGGATTATTTTTAAAAGTATTTTTCTTAAGAGTTACTATCTGTGTATTTGAAAATCCCTGATGGGTTTTACTCTCATTAAGTTGTCTGATTACATTTTCAAAAGATACAAAAAAAAAAATTGAGATTCATAAAACTGTGTAGCAATGGTAGCACACTTAATTACAGGCTGTGTGAAAAAAAACACTTCTCATGATCTTTCCATTTGAGCTGGTATTCCTCTTCCTGCTAAATCCAGCAGAAAAAAATCCATTGATATTGGTGTGTGGGAGACTGGTCTCAGGATTACCTAGAAAAAACCCAAGAAATATGTTTTAATTAAGCCAATATATCTTCCTCAAAAATCTGGTAAAAGGGATTTCTATGGCAAGACTGAAGAAGAAGTAAGCTACTCTTTTCAGATAATAGAGGAACAAAACTACAATCAGGTAACTTGGGAAACTCACACCAACTTCACTGAAATTTGCTGAACCATTCTGCTGTGCCTTCAGCGCTGACAGGAATTTTGCAGCCAACATAATTTTAAAAACTGAGATAAGTATGTGTGTGGGGGGAGGGAATAATAGAGCTTTCTATTAATGGAAAGCAGTCCGGCTGCAGCCTGAACTGTGGTGTCTTCCCTCCCCATAATCATGGCATTAATTACTTCATAGGTCAAATTATGTTTCTGTTTGAAAGAGTTTGGCCGTCTACGTGAATCAGGGCATGCATATTTAGATCTACTGTATCCTCCAGCATGGGCTTTTATTCTTGTTTGATGCATGCAGGCTACTAATTTAGATTTTCATTGAAGATGGCTATTTTTTCCTCTCCTGCACAATGGCAGTCCAGTTCCAAAATATATAGAACAAGCACACAGTAAGTGAATCTGAGGGCAAGTATACTTCCTCCTTTGACCATATGGACGGGATTTTTTTTTAAATAAAAAGGCCAAAAAGTGACTGGAACAATGCCCAAAGGGGAGAATAGAGACAGACATTTAAAGGTGAGCTCACTAGATTTATAATAGCAGGGGACACTATCATCCTTTCCAGCCAGCTACCCGGTTAGCAGCAGAGCTTATATCACAAGAAGGGCCCAGGAGATGCTTCCTTAGAAAATAATAGCTACAGCTGTTAATATATGGGGGAAGCTGTAGCAATCCACTTCAGATATTGATAATAAATTACATTGTTCAGATATGAGATTACACACTCCAGGCAGGCAAACAGAAAAGCAGGATTTTTTTGTGTATCAGTGTTATTTAGAAGAGCTGCTTGGAAAAGTTTGACTGAATTAGAGAGTTTCTGTCCAGAAAGAATAGCCAAGAGCTTTGAACATAAATACTGCTCATTATTTGAGCATATTAAGAGCCTGGATGAGACAGTAGCTCAGGGCTCATAGGGAAGGTGCTGCTTCTTATGTTAACCTGATCCCACTATTTGTGGGAACAACTTGTGAAATTACTTTGAATGTATCAGACAACACAGAGAAAACATCAAAATATTGTAGCACATAGCAGGGCTTCTTCAGTCAATGAAAGCCCTTTCACAGTAGCATTAGAATCATCTTTAAGAGAGCTGGTAGTGACCCAGCAAGCCACCTACTAAAAACCAAGACAAGCAGTATTGGTCTCAGAATTTTTTAGAGGATTAGCTTGCTCCCATGTGCAAAGTGATGTAGCAATTTTGTTGTCCAAAACTTAAAGTAAGAAACACAATGGGGTAGCAGGAAATAAGCCTGAAAATGCTAGGATTGATAACTCTAAACTCATAAAAAAATACCATGAGCTTGTTTTAAGAACCACTGTACTTCAGAGTCCAGTGATATTTCAGTCATCTGGCTGGTCTGCTGGAGTTGAGATGAATGGATTCAATGTTTCTACATTTTTCTCAGCCACAAAGATTAGACACTTGTTTGTCTGTATTATGATAGCAAATATGCTCATATTACCACAGCTATGGGAGTTGAGAGCTGTAGAAGCCCTTAAAAATGGTGACCTTGTGGATAAGGTTCTGAGTGTTGCCATGAGTGAGCTCCAAAGACATTTCTGAACTCTGTTCAAAATCCCTCTCTTCTGATTTCTGACTAAGCACACAGTACAAGAATTCCCACTGAAGCCTGAAGAAGTTAAAATTCCATTTACTTCAGGTGTTCAGTGCTTTGTAGGATCAGAGCATAAGCAAGGCTTACAAATGAATACAATCAGAGACTGTTTTTTTTTTTTTAAATGTACGTTTTAAACTGTATTGCAGTCTTTAACACCACCTTTAAAAAAAAGTCAGACTGTAAGAGGATAAGCATAATACAGCAAGTTTCAAAAATTCCCTGACTCCCTGGCACCACAGATTCAAGTCTCGGGGTCACTGAACCCTTCACCTTTCTCAGATTGATAAGATGACTACTGCAATATTTAATACAAGATAAGCCACACAAGCATTTGACTGGATTTGACCTCTCAGACAGCTTACAAACCCAAGAGCTTGTGTAACCTGAACCTCTGCAAGGAAACGGGTATTTGTACATTCTCCTGTAGCTCCAAGGACTGGAGGCTATGGAAACATCAAATATCATAAGACATGCTGAAGGTGTTAGCTAGAAATACTGCTGAAGACACTTCTTTAGCTGTATCCTCAAGTATCAATGGCCAAAGCTGCCACTCATCCAGGCATGAAGAGCAGGCTGAGCTCTAGAAGCCTGTTCAGCTGCAAAGCTCCCTTCCAGAAGCAGCTGCACCTCGGAGACAAACACTAGGCACAGAAGAACACCAGACAGATCTGCAGGTCAGATCCTGCTCCTAAGTGACAACAGGCTGCTTAGAGACAGCTCGTGGCATGGGAAGCCTGGATGGGTTCTCTGTTGTCCCACATAGATCACTGTGTTTCCATGTAACACAGTGGTGAGGCAAACACCCTGCATGGTCAGATATACAAACATAAAGTTATGTCCTTCACAACCAGAGAAGAAACCAGATAGCCAAAAACACCCATGCACATGATTTTGCTGTGCCAAGCATTGTCCTGGTGGTGTAAGCTCTGGTCCACCAGACAAGCAGGGCAGAAGACGGAAGGCTACAGGTGGGCAGCATGGACAGCCACAGGCCTGGCCACACTCCACTGACTCTCCCAGTCTCCCTTTACCAGTTGGCCAGGAGTCCTCAAATTCTTCACCCAGCTTCTGTACAAGTATTTCTACTCACATGAAGCACATATACAGTTTCAGAGCACTTTAAACCTGTCTTTCCCTGTGACAAGGTTTCTCTCGGTGGCTACTGTCACAAAAGAAAGCCGTGCCTGAGGGGAGGTACTCAGAGTTTGCCTGCCTGCTTAGCTCAGGCTTCTCACATACCAGAAGATGCTGTCATTCATATTGCTGTGGCATCCAAATCTGCTCTGAAAAAAGTTATCTTTTGGTGAGGGCACACATGGCTTGTCTACAGTTGAAGCTCTGGTAGTGCCACACGCAGACTAGCAATAGTGGAAAATTCTGAAGTGCAGACAGCCTCAGACAGACACAGAAATAATCCAACAAATGTCAACAAACTTATGCAAAGCATTCCTGTTTCACAAGCAGTAATTCCTTGTGGAAGTACTTCCATTTTATGCTTCGTACTTCAGGGTGCACTTCAAATACCTCTGAAAGTCCAGGACAAGAATCCTTGTCTTAATCCAAATGTCTTCTAAATAGCAATGAAATTTTGAAATTGCCTTTAAAATGTCAGAAACTTG
The DNA here is from genome assembly GCA_013397175.1 of Platysteira castanea. NCBI lineage: Eukaryota > Metazoa > Chordata > Aves > Passeriformes > Platysteira > Platysteira castanea. Next base: position 402,676 of record VYXC01004063.1, read on the forward strand.
GGGACTTTTTTCCCCTTCTGTTGTGGCATCAGCAGAAATGTAGATGACACAAATTCAAACTGCATAGGTGGAACTAACATTCCCCTCCTGACTGAGTTTTAAATAACAGAGATATGTGTCTTGTTTAGCATGATTTATGAAGGCTTCTGGGGAAGCCAGGATCAGTTCAAACCACTTTGACTAGGAAGAAATAAACTAAACCAAACCACTGCAAAAAAAATTAGGAAAAAGTATTAAATGTAAATTAATGAAGAATTTTGATATGTTCTTAATGCTGTGCTTATTTGGTAAAAAGGAAAAATAATTAGAAAATAATAATTATAAAATCTATTATTTCCACTGTAATTGCATCAGTCTGTACAAATATATTAATTTCACATTACACAATTTAACATTTAAGAGATGTAGAATCAAGCTAATCTATTGCTTTTGTAATATTAAACTTGATGCTAATCAGCACAGTTCCAAATCTGAAAACACTTGCCTTAAGTTATGCAAATAGTCACAATTACTTCAGTGGGTCCACTGTCATACTTAAATATGTGTGGTTTTAGGTTCAGGAGCCTGGTGAGTCTCCACCAGCTCTGTGCCTGTGCATCCTGCATGTATCTATTGGCTGCAAAATGTTCCTGCAGAAGGAGAGATGAAATCCACAGGCTGGGCAACTGCTTGCAAGATGGATAAGTACAATCAACTTGCCAGAGGTGCTTCCTTTGTGTCAGATTGTTACAGTCAGGAAGACTTGACAACCTGTGCCTTCAAAGGCAACAGTTCAAGGTGGCTAAGATCAGTTTCCTCAATCTGACATAAACAGGTATTAGGGATTATTTCCCTGACAGAGACAAGGAGCTGACCTAGATTCAGATGCAAAGGTTATATATGTGTAAACACTACATGTATTACTGAAGTTACAGGATGCTTTTAAAATCAGAATTAATATTGCATGGCAATGGTTCTAAATATGTGTGTAATGAACAATAGGTTGCCCATAAGATCGGAGATCTGCTGACCCTGATGGCAGTGACAGTAAACTGCAGCTGATACAGTCCAGGCTGACAAAGGGACAAATATGACATTGCCAGGAGCAAGTCACCTGCTCACTTTCTTCTTGTTGCCTATAAGCCAGCACTGACTGGGTGTTACTGCCTAATATGCAAATGCTGTGCTTGTATTAAAAACACATATACAAATACATATATTTCACATATATAATACACAGACACATACTTACATGAAAAACATATTCTAAATGAGGATTCCTTGGCCTTCTAGAATTTGCAGAGACCTCTCATTGCCTTCTTCCAAAACACACAGCTCTGAGTTAATTGATTTCATTAATTTTACCCACGCAAAGCTTTTTTTTCACTTCTGCTTGGGTGATTTTTTGAACTGAGCTTCCAGGTAAGCTCTGTTTCAGCCATGGATAAACCAGTTACAGTTAAATGCCACCCTTTCCATGCTGTTGTATGGATTACTCACCACATTGACTTGGTAGATGAAGTCCAGTATGTGACAGAGTTCCTGTGACAGCAGAGGACTCGGCAATACAGAGTGAATTTCTACATCACTCCACTCTAGGGAGTAGTGAACTGCTTTTTGAGCTGATGGTGGGGCAGACTCCAGCTCTTCTCCTGAGAAAATATTCCAAAAGGCAAGAGATCATGTTTCCAACCCTTTGCTGCAATGGGCTTCTTATACCAAGGTTTAATTCTGAAATATTTCCTGTTAACTCAGTGACTTCTTTAATGTGGTGGGACTTTATATTCTGTGGTGTCCTATGGTATTTTAACCTTTTTTCCCTTTTGACTAAGCTGGTTATGGTAATGTTAACAAGGTGATGACACCCCAAAGCTGTGCCTCTTTTCCCTATATTACTTAATTTGCATGCAACAAATGGTATATATTAAAAATCAAGAAGAAATCCACTTTTAAATGTTGCCTTAGGATGTTCACCTAAAATAATGTTTCCTTCAAAAGATGGGATGATAATGATTTTAATATAATGGCACGATCTGAGGAAGTTAGCGATCATTTGATTTTACAGTGGCCAATAGTAACTGAATATTTAAATGTAGACATGCTACATTTTAATATAGACATTAAATAGACATGTTCTCCGTCCCAAGGTCATAAAACAGAAAAGGGAAAGATAACTATGAAAGAGATTTCAAAATTTCAGAGTGACATTTAAGTGAGCAGCTTTTGTGCGTGTTGAATATTTTTGTACCTTTGGATTTTGTGCCTTTCAAAATATAACTGTGAAATTTTTCAGTTATCTTAATAATGGTGTGAATTAATTTTATTTGGGGCTTTCTTACTGAAAAATTAACATATTTAGTTCTGATATACTTAATAATATGCTCTGGGGAGGAAAATTAAGGGGGCAAGACTATGTGCAAATAGGGTCAAGCAGCATGAAAATTCTTTTGGACAACAGCATTCCAGTGGAACCAGCTCACGAGTCAGGAGCACAGGAGAGACAACCTGATGAAACTCGGCCCCAATAAGCAGAGTTCAAACATAATGGGAATCAGCAAGCAGAAGCTTCAAAATATTTACACATATCCAGAGAGAGAAGGAAAGTTCACATCCATAATGAATAGTCATTAGAGAAAAAAAAATCAAAGCAAAATGAAAGCAGATTTTTAGACAAAGCTGAATTTAAACCAGGGCTGACTACAGCTGCTTTAATGGCTGAATCTGAAATTTGGCTCAGCTCTAGTTAAACCGTAATCTGACAGCCTCCTTTTATTACAATTCTCTGCTGAAACCATTTAGTTTGTAGAAGAAACATGGTTCTGGCACCATAACTTAAATTATGATAACTATGAGATCACTCTTATGATGTTAAAGGATAAGTATCAGGCTCATTTACTAACCTCCATTGTTTGTCCAGAATTTTTTTTGTCCAGGAAACCCAAATGCTACAAAGTTTAGCAGCCTGTACAACTTACGGTAGTAGCAGTCCATTAGTTACCTTCTCAAAAAAAACCCTGCAGGGTATGTAACCTTCTTAAATTTCCTGTTTTTTTTTCATTTAACAAATGGAGAAACAGAGAAAGTTTTGCCATAGACAATATTATGAAGTGTTCAAACTTGTGAGTGACATAAATAAGTGGTTTCCAAACAGAGGTGCGCATACAAGAAACTGTACCTAAATAAATTCTGGGTGGTGGATGACGTAAAGTTGTCACTGGCAATGAATGGACTTTTTAAGATGATGGTCTCCAAAGTGGGGTACACACCAGATAGACCACTGGGACGAAGGAAGACATTCTTTATGTGTGTGACATGGATAAATAAATTATTAAAAATCATTTAATCTATTTCATTTTCAACTCATCCTTTTTTAAAAATTTCTGTTTTGTGCATGTTTTATAATATATAGAATTTATTAGTACAGCAGCACATGTATATAATTTATAAATGAATAACTGACTGTACATAGAGCGGAGGTGCATTTTTTTGCTGATAGGGGTACATGAGAAAGTTTGGAGATCAGCGTTTTTTGATCAGCCCCTGACTGACCCAAGTGGGACTCCCATTATTTGACAATTCTTCTCTAAAAGGTTGACAAATGTCTCTTGGGACTTCTTGCAAAGATCACTGAAACAAATGGAAGCCTTTTGTAAAAACTTCAAGTGGATTTGGATCAGGCCTGTAAGAATTACAGCAGCAGAGGTAAGGGGAGGTATCTGTCACTCCTGAATCCTGTTCCTAGTGTTGCTGCCATCACTCTCCACAAACTATTGTATAGATGCAGAAGAAAGAAAAGGTGCTTATGTGTAATTCTGCATAGCAAAGGAGTAGTTTTGTGGTGAATAAAGTACTGATGTGGGGCAAGATAAACACTTCTTGGATCACAGTAAAGGTTACAGTTGCAAAACAAATTTAGCTGTCAGCTCTGTACTTTTTCTAGCGTTACACAACATAATCATAATACGCAGAACACTTGACACTGCTGTTATAAAATAACCGAATGCACAGCCCACTAGTTTTGACAAACCATTGCATTCTATCATCCTAGTAAAGGCAGCCATCTTATTCCTTTGCCCATGACTTGTCCACTCAGGGCACAGTGTTGCTGCTGACAAGAGGCACTTTGTGGCGTGAGCCCTCTCCTGCCACGGATTTCCTTTATTATTGGCGGCTATGTCCAGGTGGCATTGATCAGCACCAGCTTATCACTGACCTCGGGACTGCAGCCTGGACAGGAGGTGTGCCCATCCTTGATGCCAATCATGCTGCCCCTCAGGCAGCTCAAAGGCATACTCTTTTCTCGGATTTGAATGATTAAGAAGGGCACCTGAAATACAGCTATTGCTGCCGCTGCACTCTAAAAACGTGGCAATGTAATGCAACACTTTTATGCACCAGAAATGATTCTATCACTAGAAAAAAAAGGTAAGCGCATGTGTTCAAACATCTAAAATCAATCACCAGCTACCAGGAATAGATCATGTCTGAAAAGCTATTGCTTATCCTCCTCGGTTTCAGTAGTGACTTCACTGGAGGTCTGTCTCTAACATGCTTAAGTGAATGGGAGGGTCAGAATGCAGAAATTTACAGCATCAGCATATTTTTCTTGCTGTGAACCTCCCTCCACTAACTGAAACTTCTTTCCAGTTCTCTCAGCTGGCCTTTGGGCTCCATATGGATCTACTGCAGCCCTCTCCAGTGTACCATACACAAAAAGATGACTGACACTTCCAGGACATTTTTAAGTTAATAAAATACATGGTTATTAATGATACTTAATTATAGAGGATATAATTGAAATTACATTAGCTCTAGAAAAATGCACAAATATAAAACCAGGGCAACATTTAACGCAGACACACTACTAGTCCATTTTTGTTGGTATATCAATAGGACATTGACTGATGGGCCTGCACTGGACTGTTCTCCAGGCACTGCCACACTTGTGCTGTGGCTGCTGCTGTAATTTTGATCTATACACAAGGGAAGGACTCAAATGATTTCAGAGGGTGCAGAGGGGCTCATTCATTAGTCTGGCCTCATAAAAACTTACTCTACTGCAAACATCCTACTGGCTACACCTATTTGAATGCAATTAAAACACTGCATAAATCAATGTCGCAACAAGTATTCCCCTTTAGACATCCACTAATGATCTTAGCTCTTAGGAGAGAGCTTTGCTTTCCTTTCCTGAGTGTCAGATCACTACATCTGATGGGCCTTCCAGAGGCAGCAGAAGTCAGATCCTGGATAGCCAAGTGGCTACAGATACTCTCCGGCATCACCAAGCCATTGTAGCCTTGGAAGCTGCTCAACAGACTTGCTTTTCTCCATGCTCCTGGCAAAGCAAGGTGTGGTGCTTATTGGCTTGAGGGGCTTAATTATTTTCATAGGTAGCTGACATCTATGTTTTGGATTTGTGCTGGAAACACTGCTGATAATACAGGGATGTTTTTGTTACTGCTGAGCAGGGCTTACACAGAGCCAAGGCCTTTTCTGCCTCTCACCCCACCCCAGCAGCGAGGGGGCTGGGGGTGCACGAGGAGCTGGGAGGGAACACAGCCAGGACAGGTGATTCCAACTGACCCAAGGGATATCCCATTACACATGGAGACATGCTCAGCATGTAAAGCTGGGGAAGAAAGAATCAGGGGGAGATGTTCAGAGTGATGGAGTTTGTCTTCCCAAGTTCCCGATACACGTGATGGAGCCCGGATTTCCTGGACATGGCCAAACACCTGCCTGTCCTTGGGAAGTGGTGAATGAATTCCATGTAGGCTTTGCTTGCACCTGTGGCTTTGGCGTTACCTGTTAAACTGCTTTCATCTCAACCCATGAGTTTTCTCACTCTTACCCTTCCAATCCTCTTCCCCATCACACTGGGAGGGAGGGAGGGAG
>VYXC01004063.1:408581-470355 GCA_013397175.1 Platysteira castanea
CACCACAACAGCAGGCACTGCTGACAGACCTGCTTCTCACTGCTGTGCTGCCTCAAAGATCACTGCTATTGTTCGTGCAGCAAAGAGGCCCTGGCCCTGCCTCCAAGCCCTTTACAATGACAATCCATGTCCCATTATGCACTTTTTATAAGAGGGGAGTCACAAAATGCTTAGGTGGCTTATCCAGGATCCAAAACAGCATCAAATTGGTAATTCTTATGTAACTGTCGGGGAAAGCAGCATATTTGACTGAATCATGATGCTTCCCAACCACAAATTATGATACTTGCATTCAGCACTTTCAGATCTATGAGCTGTTTGGTCCCTGACTGATGACTAATGAAAAAGCTTTTTTTACCCTCCAAAATCTGAAGAGAAATAGGGTATATTCCAAGTCTATTTTATGAGCGAGCCCATTGTGGAACAGGTAAAAAGGTGGTGATTCCCAGGAAACTTTCCATTATAATCCTAACTAGGTAATTTTCTGGAGTCATGCATATGATATTAAAAATAGGAACTGCAAGGAAACTGAGACAGAGACTAGCAGAATCACACCATGCGAAAAGGGCTAGGTTAAACTCATATATCCCCATCCACAACCAAGAGCCCTCCACAAAGCCCCATGGGCTGCACATTAGGTAGGGCAAGGCTGCCAAGGCTCTGGAAGGAAGTCTGTCACACACAGACAGGTGGATCCCAAAGCACAGATCACTCCAGGTTCATCCCTTCCCCCTTCATGAACAGCACCCTGATCTGCCATTCACAGAGGTGAACAAGGGGAAGGGCACAAAGCCCACTGGACATCTTCATAACGTTTATGTTTATCTGGACATGCTTTCTGTCATTGTTTTATAGTCTGGAGCAAGTCAAAAGGAGATAAAGACGAAAGATGACTGAGGAATTAAATTATCTGTAGTGCTGAGCAAGCCTTTTTCAGCCCACTGTGGTTTGAATTTGTCACCTGACATGATAAGGTAGGAGAGGTTATGTTACACTTCAGCTCAAGGTGCACCTGCCTGGGAAGGCCTAACACCCCTCTTTAAGGGGACAGTGCTTGACTCAGCGCTGAGGTTAATACTGAAGTGTTTCCCTGGAGCCAGGACTGTGGGCCCTCATTACCACCACCCTCTGGATGTTGCTCTAAACACTGGCACTCTCAATGATAAACAGAATCAGTCTGTTTCAGACCTCGGAGACAAGCAGCTAGAATTTGAGATAGCTATCCTTTGATAGGCAAGGAGGGCAACTTTAACTTTTTTCTTGTGCACGTTAGGTGTCAGCAGAACTTTAATCAATCTTCATGTGATGCCAATAGTTCACAGATAGAGCTGCAGTGCTTGAAGGAAATAGGTTATCTTTTCCCACTGTGAGCTGCTAGTTCTGAGGAGTGTTTGATGCAAGACCGAAGTAACTGTGCAATCTGAATTTGAAAGGACCATTAACCAGGAAAAATTAACAAAATACTTAGAAATGACTGAGCTTGGCTGGCCAGTTTTCCAGCTATGACCTTTAATTCTCCATAAAGCGAAGGTGCTGTAAAAAATCAGACATTCTCACCAATCTGGTTAATTAAACAGAATGGCAAATGATCCCACATGTGGAAGGAATCCAAAACCAGTTTGGGTAGAAGAAAAAAATTGCAGTTATAACCCAGTCTTATTTAAAGAAAATAATAAATATTTAAGCATATGGTATAATATTTAATGAATCTGCAAGAGTAGTGTAAATATGTAATTGCACTAAACATATATAAATATTGCACTAAACGTTATAAATAAAAATAAACTCTGAATGAAATAACTTTTTTTCCCTAAAAAATGTTATCAGAATGCTCAGCATATACATGTATATATTTAGGGAGAGAGTGTAAGCAGGCTAGCCAAGTCTTGTAACTTGTAAGCCATATTAAGTTACTTATATCAGACTCAAACTGATTAGCGCAGATTATCTGGGCACATCTGACTGTCCTGGTCTAGCAAGGATGTTGTCTGACTGTGCAGCCCAAGAACAAATGAAACCACAGGCACTGCCAAGTCAAGATGTCAGCAGCAGATTCTCTTGGTAGCTTGCTGTCTCCAGAGATGAAATTTGGAAATGAAATGTTCAAAGAAATGAAGCTTTGGTACAGGCAAACCATGGAGTTTATGTTGAAAATAAGTGGCTGCCAGCCTGTTGATCCTATCAATTAATTACAGGCTCAGGTATAAATTGAGTGCCCCTTTCCCTTAATGTCTTAAGAAGTATAACAAGAATACAGTATGAAAAATGATTAAAATTGGCCTGTTTCCAGACATAGCCCTCAAACCTGACAGAGTGAAAAGACAGGGTCTGGAGGTCCTGTCACAAATCTGAAATCTCTGAGTTAATACATTTGTCAGCTGTGTTCTCTAGTAGCAAACCAATAGCTAGTGTTCATAAAAGAGAAGTTGTGTTTGTAGAAGCTAATTTCTTTTAAGATTATTTAAGAGATCTCATGATAACTTTCTGAATTCACACAGGACATGATCCACTCCTGAACTGTAAAAAATAAGTCCTGCTTCTTACTGTACCCTCACACTGCCATGGCATCCTGCTGCTAATACTTAGAGTGCTAAATCTAAGTTTAGGCTTGAAGAATTAGATCATGCTTCCTTTTCCCTTTCAACACACTAGAAGGTGTGTCCTCCTTACCTAAGTACTTGGTTAAATATCCCCTGGCTATTCAGCAGGAGCCCTTATGTTCTCTTTCATCAGCAGGAAATGATGAGCCCCTGGTCCAATATACAATTATTTTAAAACTGTATTATCATAGCATCTAATGATCCCAGTCATGGACCGTCACCCTCTTGCACTTGGCACTGGACAAGCATGTGCAGAGGCAAAGTACATTCCCCAGATAATTTTCAACTCAGTTATGAATAAAGATACAACAGAGTGATACATCATAGAAAGGACAAACAAACGAGATTGGTTGATGTAATACAGTAGATTGAAAAATGTTGCTTTCATGTGGCTCTTCTTCCACATTTCAGTCTTCCAAGAATCATTTAAAATAGCTAAAATCCCTTGATTTCTGCCCTAATAATACTTTCCCAGGTGACCATATGCCACAGGGATGCTGCATGATCACAAATGGGAAAAATACCAAAGATCGTAAGGGGAATGAGTCATGAAGCAGCAAGACATGTTCTAAAAATATTTACAAACCCTTAGTTAGAAGAAAAAAAAAAAAAGGCTGCTGTAAATAGCACTTCTTGGACAACAGGAATCTTTGTATGGACAAACAGCACATGTATCAGAACAAATGGCAAGCTTTTCAGGTGAGACCAATTTTCAAAGAGCTTATGAATGTCTCTCTCCTGAATTTCTTCTTCAATTTTTGCTTAAACTATCCTGAGTCTTACATATGGAGAAGGAACAAGCTTAATCGGGGCAGCTGTAAGCCTTTCATCAATTCAATTATCCAGTAAAGGGCTCACTCGTTGAACTCAGCCATAAAATGTTAGAGTCGCAGTGCTGCTCCTGTCTATCAGCTTGTGTTCCTGAATTCTTTGTACCCTTAGGGATGTTTTATCTTTTGAGAAATGTGACAGTCTGCCTTTGGAGACTGGCCTCGGCACAGCTCCATAACCAATGTATTGACAGATAGAAGGTAGAGTGGAAAGCGAAGCAGTTCACAACTTGTGTCTGTCAAGCTGCCTTCCTTTGCAGACACGAGACCTTTAAAAGTTATTACAGGGCCTTTCAAACCACTAGCTTACATTAATGACATCAGATTTATTTTTTCAGGGATCTATGGATCTACGGCAGTATGACATTGAATCTCATTCCCAGTATTTCTCACTTTTTGGGAAATATAATTAAAATATTATCATAACTCTAAGCTTACACAGGGTTTATCTTCGAAAGGTACCTTTGCTGTTGGAAGAACAGGCTTAAAATGGGAGGAGAATTCACTGATACTGCCAGTATTTCTGACATTTTCTACTGAAATGTGACTTGATTATTTCTATATGTAAACTTGAATTTGCAGTTTCTCTTCCCTCTACTTTGAAGAGAGAGCAAGGGAGACCGCTGTTTCGAAGTAAATGAAAACCAATCACATCACTTCTAAGAATATACTAACCCATAGAAATTAAATTCAAACGAACACAGGACTAGCTGTGGAATATTACAGGCATCCTTATGGGGCCAACCTCACTTCTGATTTTGCAGGACACTAAGATATGCAGCTCTGTTGACATCAGTGCTTCATTTTGGGGATAACACTATACAAATTTTTCAGTGCTGTGACTTCCTCCTTGTTTTACTTTACCTGACTATCCCTGTTTCTATGTCCCAGAATCCTGTTTAGGAGAACATCAGCTAGAGTCTCCTGAAAACCATTTTCATCTAAAATCAGGATTTCTGCAAAGATAATAGAAAACAATGTAATTACTTCTTATGTTGTTCTTTTCCTCCTTATTGCCATCCTTTCAAGATCAAACTGCCAAAATACTAAAGGACATAATATCCAAAGTTGATTTTCTGAAATTTTAGTTTAGAGGAAGCAACTTTCTTGAGGAGATAGCTGTATCATATACATGTCAACGTATTTTAATTTCCTGTCTTTAACCAAAGTCACCAGCCTAATGCTAACACAATGGACTTATTGGACCTTGAGATTTTTTGCTATTTTATGGCCTTTTAATCTTATGCTCCTGTATATGATGTTTAAGAACGGCGCATCTTCAGGATGACATGATAAAAGCTTTCAGTCAGGAGCTGGGAGTGCATTTAAGAAATGCACATTTTAAATCAGCCTTTAAAATCACTGGCAAATATTTCCTAGACAAAGTAGTAAATTCTCTGGTCTAATGTAGAATGAAATAGGTTTTGGTACTGGGTTCCTGTCCTTTCTCTCAATGAAATAATCACGTGTCCAGGTAATGGTGGACTATATTGCTGTCAATATCACTTTCAAGTTATTAGGTCCAATCAATGCTGGATAAAAGGAAAAAGGGTGGTCAACAGGCAATCTGGCTTTCAGTTTAACACTCCCTTGAGGATTTTCATTATCCTTTCCTTTTCTGTTCTCAAGGTTAGCTCTAGCTAGACTATTTGTAGCTTCAGCTTCCTGGAGATAATGCACATCCACAATAGCCTTGCTCCTCCAACGTCAGAGTGCCCTTCCACCTGAGTAAGCAGAGTCCCGTCTTTTTTCTATTATTTTTGACCTTTTCCTGGGTTAAAAGGTGACTCCTGAAGCAGACAGGTTTCACTTCTTATGGTGATTGCAGTGCAAAAAGCAGGCTTCTACCTTGTTAGAAGTGACATCACTGTACATTAAAAACATCATATCTCCTTTCATATTAAAATGCCTGTCAGTTCTGCTGCTCGCAGGCTGTAAATCTGCCACAGTATCCCGTGCTTGGGAGCTTTCATTATGAAAATATGGAAGATAAGCACTCTGCTTTACTGTCAAGAGGAAAAAGTAGTCTGGTAGTAATGAGGTTACTTTAAAAATAAATACACGATTCCTTAAACACAGATTACTAGACGTGGGGCGATTTTTGAAAGCAATCTTTTTTATTTTAATTCCTAAAAAAATTCAAGCTTTAAATATAGCATGAGTGAAGCATGCATATACAGTCCTGTAGAATTTATTAATGCATAGATTTTGCACTTGCTCATGCAGTACATCATTAGTTTTTCCTTTGACTTTGGCCCTCCAGCCTTGAGAGAAATGACATACTAGAATTTAACCTGTTTTTCATCTTTATATCATATAGATACAAAAAGACTTGTATGTTCTGCAAGACCATGACAACTCTCAGCTGCTGTGCACTTGACTGTAGAAAATATAGTCAGTAGATAAATACCTCCTCAACAGCAAAGAAAAATATAAATAATTATTGATCATTTTCTTTCATGGTATAATTAGGGTCTTAATAATACCTTCCCTATTACATAAAGTTTTCATCCATTTACCTGAAAGCACTTTAGATGTATCATTCTTTTTGTTTTACAGAGGGGAAGGTGAGACAGAGAGGTGAGATGACCTGTCCCAACATTTGAGAGCAGCTCAGCTGCAGAAGCCAGAACAGCTCCCCCCTCTCTGGACTAACCTGTCCCACACTTGCTCAATTCCAACTGGAAATTTGCACCGTTTGCTGCTGCAACCCTGAGATGTTTACACAGCATGTGATTATTTATTTATTATTCAGTATTCAACAATGGGCTAAAATTATCACAGATATTATTACAAAAAACAAATTTTAAAATCTCCTTATCCATTTTGTGCAAAAACACAAACCCACTGTTATTTCCCATTTCCACCAGAATTCCCTCCAGCTGAGGAAACTTCAGCATGTGAGCATAGCATGAGTATTATCACATTTCATCTTCTAAATGACATACCCCATTGTTGATATTCTGTTTGAGGAGCTGAAATGAGCAGGTTAAGAGTTATTTATGGGCGATGAAGCCTTTCACCTCTGAGGCATTGATTTTAATGTCCGAACCCTATATCCAGAGACAGGAATATATATTTAGGCTGTCCTGTGTGCATTATGGGAAATCAATTGGTAATGTCAGTCCCAAGTAGAAAAGCACACAGGTGAAAGCCATGGGGGGAAAAAACCCACAACAAAATAAAAACATAAAAAAGAAAAAAAAAAAAGGAAATTATTTGGATGAGGAAGGCGCATGTGTAGGAAAAATGTAGTAGCTGAGAAGGTGACATGGTTGAGATACGGTCTGATGAGGCAAGACCAGAGGATTGCACATACGTCATGGAGGAAACCAAGAACGTGTGTCACTCAATGGAGCTGGAAGCAAAATGAAACAAGAAACCAAAGAAAAACGTATGAACGCAGTGTGCCTCTTCACCTTCCAGTTTCTGCTGGAAGCAGGGAGGATTTTCTTCCTCTTTGTCATGGAATGAAGTCCTCTGCTGATGTAGAGCAGAACAGAGAGAAGTAATGAGAGCTGTAGTTCTTTAACGATCCAAGTCATAAGGATTTATAACCCGTTTTACAGCAACATTGCCAACACCTTCCTGGCCACAAAAGGCTGCAAGTACTGATCAGGCTCCTACATCACCTGTCTTCTGCTCACAAGAGGCTTTTGAACCTCTGCAGTTCCACAGTCACAACCCCTGTCTATGCTGAGTGCTTTCGTAGCATTCTCCACTGTTTCCAACATCCAGCATTTCCAACATGCAGGTCCAGCAGCAGCAGCAAGGGTGAGATTTCTAATGCCAGTTGGTCTGGATTGCTACAGGCACTTCATGCTACCGCCCTCTCAATTTTCCAGGTAGGATCAGGTGAGTGAGAAAAGATGGGTGTTGTTTTTTGCCCTAAAGCGCCTACAATTCCTAGGAGTGGTGGAGCTGCACTGATAGCACAGATGGCAGTTTTGCCTGAAAGGCGTAAACCAGACTGTGGAACAATGAGTCAGTTGCCCTGCATCATTCCCCCCTCCTAGAAGATAACATTCCTCCAAACCTGTTATTGCAGATCTGGAAGAGTTAGTACCTAACCTTCAATATTGTTTTATGTAATTTTTCCAGGAATATATTTTTTCTTGTAAAAGCAGACAAGACTAAAGTATAGAGGAATATTTTCTGGCATGTGTGAACACCAGGGAATCAGATCTGAACATTGTGTTTAAGGTTATACTACTCTGAAACTGCAGGCCCTGGGGACTGGGTCACAGGCAGTCACACCAGATTGACAGATCTATATTTATAGATAGAGTCTTTATTTTCACTTGTGTATCCATTGAATTTATATTAGAGTTAAAAAGACCGGAGAGTTGTATCATGTACTTTGTGAAAAATTAACTTTTGACTTAATATGGAACTTTATGCTATTGTTCTATTCCTAGCAAAACTGCTCATTTCATATACAGCTTCTCGTCCTCCCTTTTGATTTTAACCATTTTTCTTGTTACATTACAAAAGAATCACATTACATTTCATTCCCTTAACCTCAGAAATAATGATTTTTTAGTCAGTGGCCAAAAATTGGGGCCCATTGGAAAATACCAGCTCACAATGCTCTAGAAGTAACCTAACATTGACATTAAATTGGATTTTATTTCTAAAGAAATGGAGCTCTTCTGTTAGTAAAGGCACACAGTGATGATAACATAATCCCCATTATTTTAAATACTTAAGGTGGCTGAACACTCTTTAACCTTCCTTTTTCACTGAAGTTCAGGACAAGGTATGTATTGTTCTTATCACACTTCAAATTAGATCTGACTCATGTTTACTTCATATCCCCAAGTCTCCATCAGAAGCACTTCTAGGGAGCTGGGAACTAACTTTGCAGATGATTTGCACCAACAGGTCAATTTAAAGTGACCACTCTAAGCACAGACACGAGTTGAACTTGATACCAGAGTTTTCAACCTGAAGTATGGAATCAGCTTCATCGAACTGGCTGGGGGAAAGTCTACATTGAAATGTCATCTGGAACTGATACACCACAAGGAGAAAATAAAGAATGCATGTTTACCCTAACGTAAATGCTCTATAGAGTTTAAGCACAAAAGGCTTTGTTCTAGCTCCACCATATTTTAGAAAAAAATCTAGCTAAGTGGTGCAAAAAGGAATCAAGTGGGGCTTCTAGCCTTTACTTAATACAAAGCACAAATCTGACATGATCTGTCACACTGTATTTTAACAGGACAGAAAGTGAGAGAGACAAACATGTGACAAAAGATCATCGTGTCACTTAAGCCATATAGGAGGAGATGAACATCCCAAGGTGGTGAGCACAGCATAAGAAGCTGAAGACGACAGAATTTTGTTAGGCTCTTCTATCTAAAATCTGAAGCACAAACCCAATACTTTTTGGAGTAAGGTTCCATTGAAAAATACATTAACTTTTTAATTGAGAACATGGCAGGATATCAGTGGTTCTGATGATCTTAGCACAGCATGGGAAATAATGCTGGATAACTAAGCCTCCATTTACAGAGAAAAACATCTTTGAAGTTTTACTGTATAGGCACAGACAATCATTCAAATGCTAGAGGCTTGAACTCTCCCATCCAAATGCACGCAAAGGGAATATCAAACCTCTTAATGCTCATGAAAAAGCCGATCCCTTGGGAAGCCAAGGAGTGCACTCCCAGGAACTTGGAGGGGGTTAAGTGAATTCTGAAAGCTTGTGAGGATCTTACCTTTCTTTTTTACAGAACTGAAAGTATAGGAGACAGAGAGAAAGCCTCAGGCTGAGTTCTTACATTATTCTCCCCAGCTCCCTTGAAGAACTGCTGACAGTTCCTTGTTCACCAGGAAGTTTGCAGAGGAGGAAAAGGAGGAAGGTCCCAATACTTCCCTTCTTTCTTCTCCTTCTTCACGCACCCTTCAATTCCTCAATGTCCTATTCCTCACACAAAGAACATCAGAAGATGACTTCTCAGTAGCACAGATCACAGTGAAAGAACACAGCTCCGGATGGAAGGTTTTGAGACCTCAGGTGTATCTTCAGTAACTTACAGAGGCATCCTTTGTACTGAGAAGTAATTAGCAAAACTTCTGCTGGCTTCAGTGAGAGCAGAGTTTTGCCCTCCACCTCTCAAACCCCAGAAATGCACTGTTTTTTTCCTCAGGGCCCTCAGGAAACCCTGCAATAGCAGTGCTAATCTTGAATTGCAGAGCTTCTCCACCCCAGCACTATTTCATGGAGGCTAATATCTCCTTCTAACTCCCCATTCTCAGAGGCTCTGAACAAGAAAAGTTTCCCTGGATTTGGAACTTGATCTTGGCCTCTTATTTTATTAGATAATTTTTAAAAATTCTTTTTTCTTTTCTTTCTAACCTAAGAAGGCACCAAAGTTAATTGTTAAAATCATGTGGTATGCTCTGATTGGGGCCAGAATGGATTTGTCCTCTCTGATACAAGTTTCAGGTGAGGACTGTTTAAAGATTGTGGGTTTTACTCATCTACTGGGTGTAGCTGGGGATTGTTCAGGCTGAATTCAAAATGTGCCACAGACATTCTTCTGTCATCTGGATTGTTGTTCATCTGCACTTAACTTGTATAAATGACGTGCAAGTCACAGGAGAAGGAGAAATTGGACACTCCTTCTGACCCATTCTGTGTTCTGTAGCCATCTCACTTTGAAAATGCTTTTATTTCAAGTAGCTGGGAGAGAAAAATCTTCCTAACTTTGAAGTGAGTTTTATTGCATTGATAGGAGAGCGAGAGAGAAAGAAAGAAATCCCATTTCATTTTTAAAGTTAACTGTAAAGTTTTAATTAGGTCCTCTGAACAAGGATTCTGTGATGCTTTATGTTTCAGAGTTAGCAATAGTACACGATCCACACACTTCCATCTTAAAGTTCAGTTGGCAAAGGCCAACACAACTCTTTTCTTTGCAACTCTGTAACCATTTATGTTTGAGGTGAAGATGTTAATATGGAAATTTTGTGAGCTGGGAATGACTACGAACTCTATCATTGTAATTTATGACCTTTCATCTGAGGCCAAATGTAAAGGCAATTGCAATTGTTCTATATCTCAAGGCCAGCACATAGCAGATGTGTGAAATTTGGAGTGCTAGACATAAACTTTTATTACCAAATTATAAATAATTTCTATCACTTACAATGTTCACCTTTCAAGTTCATCTTGATTAAAACGCAAGGGCAGCATCTCACTGATTTCCATGAGTTACACAGCTGAAAAAGCTTTACCATGGTACACTTGGAGAAGATAAAGCAATGCAGTATTTAAAAAAGCTACTGTGAGCCAGGTATGCAACATTTTAGATCAAAATACTTTTTCATCTAGAGGACAAACATACAAAACATAATAATTAGCCAATGACATCTGAATTCCATTTTTACTCTTGGAGATTTGGAATCCCTAAGGAGTCCATTTAAGGTTAATTTACCTCTGGGAACAGCACTTGAGACTGCTTTAAGACCTGTGGCAAACCAAGGAAAATTACCCAAGATTTGGGTTCATGACTTGGTCTCAAACTATGGAAGAGGGGAGCTAAGGATACAGAACTTGCGGACCTCAATGCCCATGATTCAAATCCAATGTGTTTGTGAGGTTCACAGGCTGTGAAGCAGGAAAGTACAAGGATTTTCTCGATTGACAGCAGACAATCAAAGTATCCACACACATAGAAATTGTAATTAAGTATAAGCCTCAGCGAGCTAGAAAGCAGCCTATTGAGCAGAAGGCAAAACAGCTCATCAGTTTCTGGTGGCTTGGAAAAAAGGAAATACAAGTCCTGAAGACAAAGTCGTAAGAAATAAAACAAAGAGGAAGGCTCACAAAACGAAGTGTCCCCAGTTGTATTTGCAAAATTGCCATGCAAATTTAGCAGCCCAGGCATGAAAGTTTTATTTGCCCAATCTTTATACTGGAGATTGATAACAATGAAAACAGGAATATTCCCGTGTCAAAGCATTACTCACTGAAGCCAGGCAGCCAAATAAAACTTTGCAAGTCTGCTCCCTGGAGTAACTATTTTATGTTCCTTTTCTGCTTCAAGTACTAGATATAATCAAGCACAGTTGGATGCTCCTGATTAACATGACGGTTGCCTGGAAACACAGGCACAGAGTGGCCAAACTTCCCTGTCCGTGCCTGTGCTTGAACTCTGGGACAGGCAGGTGAGTGAGGTTGGGTTTGCAACCTTTGCCTCTTAAAGCCTTTTAATCTAAGCTTTGGATAAAAAAATTGTTACTGGACATGTGTTCAAAAAGAGAAGATAAACAGCTCTAGAAGGAAGCGAGAATACAAATCTGTGTTCTGAAAAGCCACGGTACATTTTCTTCGTATCATGAGAATTGAGAGGTTTGGAAAGATATTAAATCAATAACAGACGAATAAAAAAACCCAACAAAACAAAACAGTCCAGAAGCTTTCACAGATGATTAACTCCTGCCACAGTGCTAAATCGTAAAAAAAAAAAAAAAAGTACTTTCCAGACATCAGGAGACAGCTGGGGGAAAAACAAGTGAGATGATGGGGAGAAGCAGAAGAGTAGAAGGCGAGTTCAGCTTCTTCTCGTGGCAAGTTATTACCAGGTGACTTAAAAAAACCCCACCTCTTACGTTTCCATGTTCATTGATTCCTCCGTGAAATGAACTGAGCAGCACCTTCAGCACTTTCCTGTCTGCTCCTGGACAGGAGACTTGCGAGGTGCTCACCGTGTCTCCTATAAGGACAAGACCATTTGGGAACCAACAGGATCTTATTAGAGTAGAACACAATAATGTACTGGATCGTATTGGACATTAGGAGGAATTTCTTCACAGAAAGGGTGATGAGACATTGGAATGGGCTGCTCAGGGAGGTGGTGGAGTCACCATCCCTGGAGGTGTTTAAGGAAAGACTGGATGCGGCACTCGGTGCCATGGTCCGGTTGACACGGCGGTGTTGAGTAACAGGTTGGACTCGATGATCTCNGAGGCGGCGGGAGGGCGGTGAGTGCGGGGCCGGCCCGGGGCCGGGCGTGTGCCCCCCGTGCTGGTTTGTCATGGAGCCGCGGTCTCCGGCCGGGACCTCCCCCAGGGCGCTGGGGCCGGGCTGCAACACGAGGGTTCCACGCGGGGGGAGCGGCTCCAAATGTGTGTGTGGTCTGGGAAAGGGACCCAGCCCTGGGGCGCCAGCATCGCTGGTGGCAGTGGGTGTTGATAGGGAAACAGTGAGGATCCCTGGACTCGAAGCTGGAATTGCCCATTGCGATTTGCCCCAGGAAGCAACGAAATGAAGTCGGCACCGTACGGGTGTTTTCTGCCTTTGACTTAGAACACAGAACAAAGCGATGGTAGAGCAGAAGTCAGGCGAATACTTACAGAGGGGTCTTGCACCAAACTGGGTGCCTGTGCCGCGTTTTTTAATTACAGCATCTTTCCTCTGTAATTTAATCATAAGCCTTAGTATGCGGTATCATCCGAAGGCATCGTTTTAAATTTACGCTTTTCTTGTATTTGTGAGCTGAGATCGAAACTACTCTTGCTGTTCCCGCACAGACTTCCGTGTTTAGAGCATGGATGGACTGCTCCATCTGCCCCTAAAGACACGAGACACTTATTCATGGCTTAGCCTTCTAAAACCATTTTAGCGAAAGGTTTTAGGGATGATGAGGCCTTTGGCACTGTTGAAATTTAAAAGATGCACAGTGGGGCAAACAAGTATTCTTAGTTATACTTTCAGAAGTAATAAAAATGCTAAAGGGAAAGTTTAATGTAATGGCTATAGGAGCTCTGTCTCCCCATCTCAACCCTTAAGATTTTGCTTTTATCTCCTTCAGTATTTTCTCCTACTGAAGGTATTACAAATCAGGGGTCGGCCTGTCTGTACAGAGTATTTAAAACAATGTGGAAGCCTGTCTCTTATCCTGTTGTTTTCACTTCTCAGCTTACCAGAGAAGATCAAGATGAGTCTACGGAAGCAAACCCCCAGTGACTTCCTAAAACAAATCATTGGAAGGCCGGTTGTTGTAAAATTAAATTCTGGAGTTGATTATCGAGGTAAGTTCTCCATCTGTCTCCCACAGTGAGTAAAGTAATTCATTGGGGAAGCTGGCATAGATGCATTGATTTTGAAAAGAAAAACTGTGATCCAGAACCATGGAGTATGAAAACAGAGATCTCAGAATGGTGACAGTAAAAATAGAAAATCTAACAGTAGATTCAGAGATTAAAATTACAGATCTAAATCATTAATGGCCTTGGTCACAGATGAATAAACTGATTTGGAGTTTCTAAACTGATACTTGGGAAGTTTGTCTGGAATTACAACTCCTGAAATGGCCAAGCTGCCCCCCTTTATGCACCCCTTGTTGGAACTAGACTTTTCTTCACTTTTCTGTTTACTCTATTTTCTAGTATAGATCTTGGGCCAGAAAAGCTTCAGAGTAAACCTTGCTGTCAGTCATAATAGAANCCCCAACTTAACAGATCCAGTGGGGTTTTTTCCCACAAGACATCTTTTCTCTGTAAGACTTCTCTCCGTAAGAAACCGACGGGACGTTATTTTGAACTCTAAGCAAGACATTAAAAAAAGCCCGCATCTCCGTGAAAGCACCCGGGCCCGCAGTGCGGCCTCAGGGCCTCGCTGGGTCGGCCGAGCCCCGACAGCGGCCATGGGCAGGAGGAGCGCACCCTCAGCCCCCGGCCCCGCCCCGCGCTCCGGGCCCTGCGCGGATTGTCCCGCCCGGCCGCCGTAGCGGGGCGGGGCCGCGGCGGGCGGGGAGCGCCGGGAAGGGGCGCGGGAAGCGCCGGGAGAGGCGGCGGGAGGGCGGTGAGTGCGGGGCCGGCCCGGGGCCGGGCGTGTGCCCCCCGTGCTGGTTTGTCATGGAGCCGCGGTCTCCGGCCGGGACCTCCCCCAGGGCGCTGGGGCCGGGCTGCAACACGAGGGTTCCACGCGGGGGGAGCGGCTCCAAATGTGTGTGTGGTCTGGGAAAGGGACCCAGCCCTGGGGCGCCAGCATCGCTGGTGGCAGTGGGTGTTGATAGGGAAACAGTGAGGATCCCTGGACTCGAAGCTGGAATTGCCCATTGCGATTTGCCCCAGGAAGCAACGAAATGAAGTCGGCACCGTACGGGTGTTTTCTGCCTTTGACTTAGAACACAGAACAAAGCGATGGTAGAGCAGAAGTCAGGCGAATACTTACAGAGGGGTCTTGCACCAAACTGGGTGCCTGTGCCGCGTTTTTTAATTACAGCATCTTTCCTCTGTAATTTAATCATAAGCCTTAGTATGCGGTATCATCCGAAGGCATCGTTTTAAATTTACGCTTTTCTTGTATTTGTGAGCTGAGATCGAAACTACTCTTGCTGTTCCCGCACAGACTTCCGTGTTTAGAGCATGGATGGACTGCTCCGTCTGCCCCTAAAGACACGAAACACTTATTCATGGCTTAGCCTTCTAAAACCATTTTAGCGAAAGGTTTTAGGGATGATGAGGCCTTTGGCACTGTTGAAATTTAAAAGATGCACAGTGGGGCAAACAAGTATTCTTAGTTATACTTTCAGAAGTAATAAAAATGCTAAAGGGAAAGTTTAATGTAATGGCTATAGGAGCTCTGTCTCCCCATCTCAACCCTTAAGATTTTGCTTTTATCTCCTTCAGTATTTTCTCCTACTGAAGGTATTACAAATCAGGGGTCGGCCTGTCTGTACAGAGTATTTAAAACAATGTGGAGGCCTGTCTCTTATCCTGTTGTTTTCACTTCTCAGCTTACCAGAGAAGATCAAGATGAGTCTACGGAAGCAAACCCCCAGTGACTTCCTAAAACAAATCATTGGAAGGCCGGTTGTTGTAAAATTAAATTCTGGAGTTGATTATCGAGGTAAGTTCTCCATCTGTCTCCCACAGTGAGTAAAGTAATTCATTGGGGAAGCTGGCATAGATGCATTGATTTTGAAAAGAAAAACTGTGATCCAGAATCATGGAGTATGAAAACAGAGATCTCAGAATGGTGACAGTAAAAATAGAAAATCTAACAGTGGATTCAGAGATTAAAATTACAGATCGAAATCATTAATGACCTTGGTCACAGATGAATAAACTGATTTGGAGTTTCTAAACTGATACTTGGGAAGTTTGTCTGGAATTACAACTCCTGAAATGGCCAAGCTGCCCCCTTTTATGCACCCCTTGTTGGAACTAGACTTTTCTTCACTTTTCTGTTTACTCTATTTTCTAGTATAGATCTTGGGCCAGAAAAGCTTCAGAGTAAACCTTGCTGTCAGTCATAATAGAATTCTTACATGAGGGATGAGAGTGTTACTGACATTCTTGGTTAAACAACTGCCTAGACTTGTGTTGGACCAAGACTCACAGAGATACAGGAAAAACTTTAGTGTAGCTTTTGTCAACTTCATTTTAACAGAGCCCATCAGTTTTATTCCTGATTTTTTCAGCCTATCAGTATACCTATGTGCACTGTGTATAGGATAATAGAAGTTTTTAACCAGTAAATTAAATGTCTCTGTACAGTGAAATGTCTTGGTCCTGCTCCCATTAAGATAACAGTATTGACCTGTCCAATTATTCAGTAGTATCCAAATGTAACTAAAACTAATCCTGTATCTTCTATTGTACACAATGTAGACATTTTATTCTGTAATGACTTAAACATTATGGTTCTGCAACAGATCCCTGCTTCAGAGAGGTTTACTTCAATTGGCTTGGCTTGGCACTTGTGAGAGGAGACTTGTTTGTGCTGTGACGAGGAATCTATGCTATGACAGTTTTAAATTGTTACTGTTCACTGACAGAGCAAGCAGTGGCTTCTTATCCCTTCCTGTTTCTCTTCAGTGTTGCTCAGCTGACAAAATTTGCAGTCTCTCATTTCTTTGAGAACCACATTGTCTGAGCACTTCAGGTGGGGTTGGCAGCTTAAAAAGTTCACTGCCTCTCTGTGAATTCTTTAGTGCAGCAGAATGTAGAGAGAGCTCATTAAAGTCAATTAAAGCAAGTCATCATTTACCTGAGGGTACACACAAGTCAGAAGGAAACCAGATTTGGTTTTTTTGCTGCACTTCCTATTTTCTTTGAGACCATTGCTACCTTTCCCTTGGTAAGATCCATTTGTAAATGCTGTAGATTAACTACTCAACTTGCCCTTCAGCAAAGCTAGTTTAATGTGCCTACAGTCAGACACCACATTAATTGAACAAGAGGTCCTTGAACACCCGTATTTGTCACTGGATTTTTCCTCCCCTTCCCTTCCTTATTTCCTTGTGCATTCCTTTGATCTTGTGACAGAAAATCCGTGTAGTGTTTCCATTTGAAAAATACGGACTTAGTTTGTTTTCTGCAGAAATGTGACCCCCAGTTGTAAAAGCCAAACATTTACAAAACAGCATCTCAGGCTATTGTGGCAGCTCTGTCCAGATTCTCCCCCAGGCTGTGTTGCTGATTCTTTTTGTTGCCTCCACCCTCTGAGGCCCCACACGCACCAACGTGGCCTCATGCAAGTGTTGATGTGTAACTGTGAAATGTCTTGAGTCATTGCCAAGTGCTGCAAATGTCCAAGGCAGGAAGCCCTGGGAGATAATCAGGCATACATTAATGTATGGTTTCTGTGAGAAAATATGGATATGTACATTAAAACATCTCTACATACAATTAAAACAGATAAATTGCTAGCCAGGATGGGCAGTGATAATATTTGATGCCATCAGTGGTGTAAGAGTAAACACAAAGAAAAGGAGGAAGAGAATGAAACAACCATGAATGCACTCTAGGAAGAAGAGTTTGAAAATACTGCATTTATGGCCTACTGAGTGGTAGCTCAGGTAAATCCACATGGTCCAATTTTAATGCTGGACAAACATATTTTTGTTTTCTGTTGTTGTGTGGATCCCTTGGGGTTACTAGAGTGGAAAAGAATCCTGACTTTGGTTTGGGTTTTTTGGTGCATTTAGTGACACTTCGTGAGCCGTTTTTCCTCTGTCTGTGGAAACAGAAGAGAGAAAAACAGAAAGGAAAATGATAATCTTTAAGCCATGACAAGTTGGCAGAACAAGTTGAATTCCTGATTATTAACTGGAAGATCTTACAGTAACGTTTCTGAAAAATGAGAATGTGTCCTGAGTTTTCTCCCTCTTCCTAAGCACAGCTAATATGCTATATTTCAAATTTTACTGCTAGGTAAATAGCTAGCTGTTTTTCAAACAGAGGAAAAAGCTATTTAAGTAGTATTGTCTGTGCAAGGATGAAGTCAGGAAAACCCACATGCAAGAGGAAGATAAAACAACTTGTAAAAAGCAGTATTAATTGTGTGCTACTAAAATGCGTATTTTCCTGACCCAAAAAATCATCTAATATTACAAATGACAGATTTTTTTGTTCAACTGCATTATCTAAACAGTGTAATTTTATTTTTGTGGGAAGATTTCTGTGCCCTTTGTTGAAAAATATGTAGAATTTTGTTGACATCAAAACAGAGACTTGCAGCCAGTGTTCTTCTAGAGCTGTAAGCATGAAGACAAATACGTGTGTGCTGTCCTGTATTAAAAGGGTTGTTTTTCAGCTATATCCTTCACAAGTTTTGCTGATAACTCAGTTTACATAGTTTTGTCCTTAGCTTATCCAGTTACACTTAATGTCACAGGTTCTTTTTTGGTGTGTGCTTAAAACACAAGTGAGAAGGGAGAGCTTAAACTTTCAAAGTGGAAATTGTCCATCTTTTGAAATAATGCCTTAATAACGTCTCTTTTTACTCCCACAACTCTTACACCAACTGATAACATTGCTACCAGAGTGCCTGGGATTTCTCTCTCCCAGCTGAGGAGACATCTTTCCAAGCTTGGAAAAGATGTCTTTGAAGACATCTGTCCAAGCTTGGGTTTTTAGTTTGTTACAAAGATACCGGGTGGGTTTTTTTGCTGTACTATTCAAACACAATCCAGTTTTGTTTATTTTAAAGTAAGTTCAAGCTGATTCTCTTTTAAACTGCCACTGTTTTCAGGTGTCCTGGCTTGCCTGGATGGATATATGAACATAGCTCTGGAGCAGACTGAAGAATATGTAAATGGACAATTAAAGAACAAGTACGGGGATGCATTTATCCGAGGAAATAATGGTAATTTCTACTTCTTCTGTTACTGCCCATTAGAAAATTGTGTTTTGATATTCTGAATTTCAGGGGTGGCTGAGGTGTAAGTAAGCTGTGTGTAAGCCTAAAACTAATATTCTTTCTTGGAAATCGTGACAATATTTGCTTTTTACAGTTTCACTTTCCAGGATCTGTGCTTTTCTGCATTCCTGTGGTCCTTTTTGCCTCTGAACTTGAAGTTCATTTAGAGAAGCTTGCTCTTTTCTAGCCTTCCTTGGAGCTTATTTTCTACTATTTGACAGGCTTACTCTTTTCCACTTACTGCTTGCTTAGATGGCCTCTGCACCATAAGAGTTTGTGTTTTCTAGGCAAGCTACTGCATAAATTTATGCTACAGTGCAGATATTACTGTGACACTAATGTTTTCTGGTGAAGCAGTTTTCCAGAACTGAATGAATGCTGATCCTTAGTCCTGGAGGCTATTTTCATCTTTTGAGTAAAGATTTTACCACCAGTCAAGAAAATCACTCATGCTTTAATATTAAGCCTTTGAATATGAGTGCAGTAGGTGGATTTTAGTGCACTTCAAGGACAATCCCAGGTTCCTGAAATGACTCTCTGGTATCAGGCTGTAATAGCAGGACATGCCAGGGAGAAGAGTATCTAAAAATAGAAAAGGTTCACAAGTGGGATGTGAAGAGACTTGTGGAGGAGGTAAATGAAGCAGAGTTTGACCAAGTTGCTTGGGAAGAAAATGGAGGTCAGCAGGGAGGGATGGAATAAAAAAACACAAGGACCGAATCCCATGTTAGAGAAAGAGTCAAAGAGAATGTGGCGCCAGTGTGAAAAAGCATTTTGGGTGGAGAAATAATCCTTGAAATGAGGCCAACCCTTGCTTTTTGCAAGGCATTTGGACTGTTACGCTAAGGACTGGAGTGACAGTACAGCTGGAGAATCAATTAAGGAAATAATCTGTTACGAAAGTTAAATGGATGAGAGGCAGAAGGCTCAAGGACAGGCTGAACAGAGAACTGAAGACACCCCAGGTTTAGGAGCACAGTATCCTTTTATGTTGTGAATGGATCTGTTCTGGGGATACCATTAGCCAAGCAGGAGGAAGATGTGTGTTCCTTCATAACTAAGCATTAGTTTTGCCTTAAGTGCTTGGGATTTTCACCTTTTATTGAAAGATCACAGCATTAGTGTCTGACACCTGTAATTCTGCTGCTGAGGAACTCTCTCATGCTCCCCTCAGTAATAGTGCAGGGCACTGCCTTTGTTCTTCCTCTGTTCAGCCTGCATCTGCTGAAGCATAGTTGGGCTATGAATAAAATAAATACTGAACCAAAGTAATACATAATGTTTAGATCTAATGGCATTTTTTGAAACCTGGAGTTAAAGGTGGCCTGGCTTTGTTCGTGCTGAATGGGATTTATTACAGTGTCGATTTACAAGCCATGGAAATAAGATGTTTCAAATAAAAAGGCTTCTGCATGTTATTTACCAAGGCCCTCTTCTGTGTGCTACTTTCTCTTTTTCACAGTGTTGTACATAAGCACCCAGAAGAGGAGGATGTGAAGATGCCAGAAGGAGGCTGTTTTTTTGTACTTGTGAACCTCTTTGAAGTGATGAGCCCTATTTGATTTGTAGTTCATAATCCGCAGGTGAAATACACAAGTGTTTAAATATTTTTTTTAAATAAATGTAAACGAGTGTAAACTGCCTGAATGTTTTTGTTTCAAAGCATTGCTTTGTTCCATTGTACAGAAAAAAAATAAAAGAGAAGCATGTAATAGTGCTGCAAGACTAATTTGAAGCAACAGCTCATTTAATTATGCTAACAGTTACAAAAATACTGATTGGAAGGTAAGCAGGCATGGAGTAATTGCAAATCAGAGCCCTGTATTGATGGCAAAACAATAGTTCAACTGATGTTGGGAAGGGAAGTGCTAATGATTTGGTGACAATGACCTGTCCCTTTTGGAAAACACAGGGTCAGCTTTAAATGCCAGTCTAGTAGGAGTCATCGGGTAAAAAGTTCAGCTGTCCAAAAAATCTTGAATTGTGGATTGAATCAAGGGATATAACACTGACACTTCAACAGTTAGGGGTGGGGAAAGAATTGGATCAAATGGAAGAAAAGCCTTAAGGGTGAAAAGAAAGCTCTGTGCCAGCTGAGGAAGTCAGTCAGAGGTGAAGAGCTCTCAGTTGGTATGTCAGTACAGCCTAGTAGCTACTTCACCTCCTGCCTGGGTACCCCCCACCCTTCCTCTGCTTGGGGTGACCTTTTTCTTGTGCTTCTCTACCAAACACAATGGACTTTTTCAGTAAAAAGCCATTTTAACTAATACCTAAAGCTACTCCTGAAAACACACTAGGAATCTGAAAGCTTTTGTAAACATGCCACATGTATCCTCTCCAGCTGGTTCCCTCTTTCTCCCATCCACTCCCCCTGCAACCTGGTACCATTGCTATATTCTCTGTGTCTAGCCAGAAATGAGAACAAATGCATTAGAGTATGGGGTGTGCATTAGTGAGGGGGAACCTCTGAGCAGACAACAGAGAGGGAACGTGTTTGTGTGTATTTTGCAACAATGCTCCCAGATAAT
The DNA here is from genome assembly GCA_013397175.1 of Platysteira castanea. Lineage (NCBI taxonomy): Eukaryota > Metazoa > Chordata > Aves > Passeriformes > Platysteira > Platysteira castanea. The sequence goes on from VYXC01004063.1 coordinate 429,700, forward strand.
CAAAGCACAGTGAGTAAATCCAGCTCAGTTTTACATGGATACTTACTCCAATTTATAAAGTGTATTTTCTCCTTTCACATGCAGTCAGCGAAGAGAAACTCAGACCAACTCTGTACATTCAGATATTCCTTTGCCTGAGTGTTCCTGCACTTAACATCCACGTGCTGAGAATGTTGTTCTTCATGACAAAGTTATAAGTAAGTTAGGGTAATGTACCTCATGGTGAGGTTATTGAGCCAATTTTTTAAAATGAGCTTTCTGAAGCCTTGATTTATTCTTTGGACAGTTTATAATGCCTCCAAGACCAAAAGTACTTCTAGTGGTGGATGGATTAACACAAGACAACTGTGTCAATATAACACTGTCCTGTTCTTCCCAAGTACCAGTAGCCCTGATGCAAGCAGGGAATAGTAACATTCCAGTTATCAAAGGGAGAGAATGAGGACTGCAAATTTTTAATTTTACTGTTTTTCAAGATGAAGAAATAATTCTAAATTATTTTGCAGTCAGTAGTTAACCTTTCCACATTAAGCACTTCAGAAGCCATGACAGAACACACAAATAGAGTTGCTACTGTACAATATGCTTCAATAACTTATCATTCTCTGACAAGGGTTGAAAAAGGTCCAGGATATAAGACAAATCACCAACTTGCTCTTCTGTAAGTGACTTTTTTTTAAAAAATGAAGATGTACCTCCAAGTGGGGCATGCAATTTTTCATTTGCCTTGTCATCTGTATGTAGCTGGCAGGTTACTGTCTGCTTTCAGTCCTGGAGACTGTCTGGATTTTTTTGTTCGTATTTTTGATTTTATTTTAATACAGGATTAAATTTTTTTCCCCTGTCCACCTTTCCCTCCCTCTCCTCACACCTACCCACATACAGCAACACTTTTTGAAAACTTTGATTTAATGTCAAGAGTTTGCATTGTTAATTTTTTAACTGCAGTTCTGTTTCTACACGTCTAGTTATAGAACAGTTGTAATCTGCTACTTCTGGTGGTCTAATCACCTAATAAACTCTATATAATATAAATACTATGTACTTTACACACCAAGGGGTTTTTTAATGTATTCTAGGTCATAAAGTCACTATTACTATGTGAGGCAGACAGGAAGATTTGCATTGAAGATCAGCTGTTGTAATTCATATATAAATTTCAAAAGTAGCAAAAGAAATGAAGCATTTAATTCCCACTATCACTGACTTTCAGTTTATTTTACAAGATTTTAACCCCTTTAATTCAATTTTCATCCCCTGTGTTTAAATCAAGTAAACATTTAAGCTTAACTTCATTTTGGCAGTCCAGTGTTCAGACATAGCATGGTTTCAGTTGGATAAAATATTCATATTGTATTTATTCTACTTATCTTTTAGATTTTATTTTGACTTGCACATATTGTGTAGGACAACATTACATTTGCTAGTAAATCCACAGCTTTCAGAATTTCACCTGGAATGCTATCCAGAGTTGCATGGCATTATATATGTACATCAACATCAAAGTAGAAAGGTATGTTTCACAAACTCTTGATGACCCAGCCTAATTTATAAGCTCTTTATCCCATTGGGAGATACATGTACACTCCTATAAACACAATACACCTCCATACACAACGGACAGCATGAGATACTAGTGCTCATACCCTCCATGTTACATCATTTACCATATCCTGATACCCTCACCCCTATACCTGTGTGTAAAACAGTTTCACTCAGCGATCAAGCTCATTGAGATCAGAACTGACAATGAAACATTATTGCCTTGAACAACCTGCAAGCATTTGTCCACCACTTTTCTTAGAAGAATGTACCCAAAATTAAGTAATCCAAAACTAACAAACAAAAATTACTGAATTTCAAAGACTAAAGCTGCACTCGTTGATAGTCAGTACTTTTATGCAGTGAGATCACACCATGAAACCATGGCCATTCAACCACTACCCCGCCCCCAGCTACACATTCAGTTCACAGACAGATTCTAGGAAGAGCAGTAACTGTGAATTTGCTATATGCCCACATCCAGCACAAGTTTCATGCACTTGAAAAGCCAAACTGAGCTGCATCTCCTTAAACAAAAGCCTGGCTGGGAGCAGCCACACACCTCATGAAAACTAGAGAAAGTCTGGAGGAAGGAGGCAAGTACTCACTGGATGGTGGAACAGCCAAAGCCAGGTCGCTACTAAAGCCTGCAGTGCCCTGGAGTTGCCCCTGTATAAAGGGAGCAGAGCGTGCTAGGAAGGTTTTGTTTTAAAGGTGTATACCCTGATGACCACTCACTTTTACAATTTGTTTCCGCCTGGTTCCTGGTTCAAAGGGAATCTAATGCAAACCACTCTGAATATCATTTGAGTTCTTTCTATCTTTTTTGTGGTGTTACAATGACAAAACAGCTACTGAGAGCCCTTCTGGGTATGACTTGGCCATCATTTCACAGCTCTGAAAACCAGCTGTGCCCCACAGCTGTGTTGTTCCTGGGAGATAAGAAAGCATGGAAGTGTTTGCAAAGTGACAGCCTTGCAATGTGTGACTGATGGTACCAGGGCAATGCCTGATCTTTAATACCCACACCTGTGGCCAGCTCCAGCCCTGTGTTCCTTTTGAAAACAAGCAGGCTGTGGAGTCAGCAGTTTCAAAGTCTAGGATTCCTGTGCCAAGCTGTTCTCCAAGGCCTGAAATCAGATGGGAGGGGGCTGCTGTTTTGACCCTGAGCAAGGGACCCTCGGCCACAGGATTCCTCTGCCAGGTCACCCTGACGGATCTCACAGGCAGCTCCCACTCGGTGCCGTGATCACACCACCTGCCTGGCCTTGCCTTTATCTAACAAAGCAGCAACAAGAGATCATCCTTTAGAATAGAATTGGTTTTGTGTATGGAAATTGTAAAATAGCTCAAGTGATGAAAAGGGAGAGCAGCTCTCCATGGACGGTTTGCATCTGCTTTGCGCAGCGCACTGTGGGAAAATCCATGGAGGCTCTGACTGATGCTACAGGAATGTGGAGAGCCCAATATCTGAGGGCATGTTCATTCTACCTGCTGTCTGTACTCCTTATCTTACTTAGTCTTATTAAAGCAATCATTAAGCTATTTGTTGCTAGGCCTTACCCCTTTCTCTCTCTCTTTCCTCCCCCCAACCCCTCGTCTAATGCAGAACAGCTGCCCAGGTTGCAGTAGTTACCAAATAAAGGGTTATTTTGGTTTGAATTTGTAAGGGACAAGCTCACGTTGTATGTTGCATGCATGTGTATGCACCAGTTCATTCCCAGCAGTGACATTTTAGTCACAGTCACTTCAGTTAGTGACAGAAGAACAGCAAGAATACTCAACTGGATGAAAGGGGAAGGACCTGCCAGAACTTTTGCCAACCCTCTGCCTAACTAGTATCAGAAAAACATCCTGGTCTCCCCAGACACAGAGGCACAGACATGCATAGGTCAACCCTGAGATGCCAGTTTGTAGAGATTGTTCTCCATTCTCCCTGTGGGACTACCACCACGAGTTTGTAACCACTCATCTCATAGCTGGACACTGCTCTTTGTTTTACAGATAACTTGAAGTATTCTTAAATAAGGTGGTGCTGCCAGCTTTTCTGGTTCAATGATCACTTGTGGTCTGGACTCAGCTGTTGCCACCTTCAAGCTCTCTACTTGATCAGCCTGCCCACTCTTCCCTAAGCCCCTTCAAACTTTTTTCACAGGACTCAGGTGGCTGCCAGCTGACCAGGAGGGACTTCTAACTCATTAAAACCCTTATCTTGCAGCAGCAAAGTGTTTCCCAACCAGTCAACAAAGCAACCGGCTTGCTCTGGAGTGTCAGCTCTGAGTTTCTTACATCCATGCCCATATTACATACTGATCTCCACTGCACCTGCTCCACATCTGCTGTCCCTGTTGTGCCTTGGTGATGTGGAGATGTAGAAGCAATCTGCAAGAAGGATGGAGTTTCTGCACCAAAGAACCTACAGTGTTACTGGGTTTATAATCCTTCTGTGCACTTCCTTCATCAATGAAATTTCAAGTTACATGGTTTATACTCTATCTTAATTATCAAGGTATTACAAAGCATACACAATTTTGCTCAGTGCTATTTGAATTCCTAACTGTGGTTTGCTGTTTTATTTTTTCCTTCTAGAAATCCACTAACAAACGTTTCTGGGAAAACAATAGGCAGGGTGTAAGTTGTCTTATGTCCCCTTCTGCTGACAGCTTCCTTTTAATGAAGACATTTAGGACAGGCGAAAGGCAATCCTCTCTCCAGTTGCAGCAGTGCCACGTGGTCTGTCTGGACCCCATGATCAGAGCGATGCGCTGAGCCCGGCTGAGCTCGAGTGACTCCAGCAGGTCACAGCCCTGGCCAGAGAAGGCTGAGGCAATGCTGTCCTAGTGGGTGATGCAACCCAAGGCTCCGAGAGGGCTGTATTTCTTGCTGGAAACATCTGCTTGTCACTTGGCATTTGAATGAGCAGTTGGAGGCTACTGGTAGGTGCTTGTGTCATGGTAATGACTGTGACAGGCTTTTTCCACCTCTGAGGAGAAGACGGTTGTGACATTTGCTTTGACTGTGGCTTTGAAGCCACTGAGTTCTGTGCTTGAGAGCAGGCAGTGAGGATGAATGCTGTGTAAGGGTGTATTTCAGATCAGCCCAGCAGTTAACACTGTCCAGGCAGTGCCATCTGACCGGTGCTGCTGAACCTGTGAACAGCAGCATGTCCAGAGGTCACTGCAGCCTTGGAAGTGAGCATGGACAGTTCAACACTGCCCTACATCCTATGCTGTTACAGATGGGTTGGATCTGTTTGAGCTTCTTCTCCCCACAGCTTTGCATGATGCTCCAGGGAACACCGGACACTGCTGTTTCAGGGTCCACACTTGGCTGCTTTTCCCTCTTTTCCAGGTGGGAGTCAGTGGAGAAAGGGTCCTCACTGGAGCTGGCATAATGAAATCATGTGCCCAATCCGTGGCAGCAGCTCGAGAAGACCATGCCATGCTGTAACACAATGCAAAGACCCACGCCCACGTGGAATCCTGTCTTCAGACCTGGCCACCGTGCCAGAATGGCTGCAATGTGTTTGGCGTTTCTCCTGCAGATTGCCAGAGGTCTGGAGCTGCTGCTTAGTTATAAGCAAGGGATGATTTATTTTAGGAATAAGTTAGGAAGGAAAATCATAAGAGACTGGCTGGTTTCAGGAAAGGATTAGTCATCAATACAGCATAAAGGTATTCTCTTTTGTATATGAAGGATGGGCAATTACATACTGGAACAGAACCAATAATGCAAACTTGTCCTCCCTCCCCCTGAACTAAGCTCTGCTTCCACTGAGAAGAGGAAAGAAAATGACAAGATTTACATTATATGTTGAAATTCGGTGATTTTAAGGCCTCTTTCAAATGCAGAGGAGAGCAGGCTGATGAGAGCCCAGTACCACCAGTTTCCATACTATCCAACCAGTTAAACAGCTGAGAGCTGGGCTGTCAGCAGCAGAACCTGAGCGCCAGCCCAGCATCTTGTGTCTCTTCCAAAGGACAGGCTGTAGAGCAGGCCAGGCTGATTGGAACAGTGCTAATAAGTGAAGCACCCGCAAGCTTGTCCCCAGTTTTTGGGGGGTGCCCTAGGCAGAGGTCACCAGGATGCCCACTCCAGACAGACCCACGCAATGGTCAGATCCCAAGCAGGATTACAGATAAGGCAGCACTGGCAGAAATGAGCCACTGGCAGGGAGTAGGGTGAGCCTGGTGACAGTGGCCAGGGCCATCAGAGAGCCCTGATAACCGGAGCAGTCTGCAGTGATGGGATGGATCCGAGGAGCTCGGAAGCCCAGGGACAGGAGCAGCTCTGCCACCGACTGCCAGCACAGCTGCAGCAAAGCTCGGGCAAGGAGCAGGGCTGACAGCCTGGATGTGAATACAGCTCATACGCCGGGGGACAGTCACACTTCCAGATGTTTGATCCCCTGTGCCTGCTTCGGGGGATTTGTGGGGTGTTGATGGCTCCTTCTGGCAAGGCTGGCACACGGGATGAGCCCCCCCAGCCTTTGTGGCAAAATTCTGCTTTTACTGCCAAAATTAATTCCATGTAAGCCTGAGAGACAGGGCACACCGCTCGGAGGTCATGGAGGGAGCTGATGTGGCTTGGCTTTGCTTTGCTTCAGCATGGAAGGGGGGGTGTGTGCGTGGGGAGCGTAACAGGGAAGAAAAAGTCCCATCATCCTGTGGCTCTGCAAAGGAGTTTCAGGGTGTCCCACATGGACCCCATGGTTTGCTGTGGGTCTTCCTTCCTCACTAGTTGCCTTTGTTTTCAGTGAAGAGGTTTGGAGAGTTAGCACACACACACACACACACACAAAAGGAAAAAAAAAAAAGAGAGAGAGAGAGAGAGAAAAGAAGACAAAAAAGTAAAGCAAAGAAAGGAATGGGATGCAAAGAAAAAAAACTAATATGATTAAAGCAGGATTTGGGCACTGGCAGAGAGCTGCCGTGGGTGGTGGGTATTAGCAGTAACAGCTGCTGCGCTTCCCATTAGAGGAGCAGGCGAGGAAGGTCCCTGAAAGGATGGGTCTCCGGCAGGCTGGCAGGGCAGTGGTGGCAGCGAGCCCGGCAGCGAACGTGTCCCAAGGTAAGCGCCGGCGGCACCGGCAGCCTGAGCCCGGGCAGCCCCGGGAGCAGCGCTGCTCCCCTGCGGGGATGGGCACAGGAGGGCGGCAGGGGCTGGGATGGGAAACGGCACAGCCGGGGCAACACCCAAGGGAAAGAGCTGCTGCTCGGGGCTAGTTCCATGAGCTCCTGCGACAGATCTTATGCAGCAAGGGAGGTTTAGGTGTGCCCAGAGGGGAAGCTGGCTCTATCAATAGTAGGCATCCTGCCGCTGGCCCAGCAGGGCTGAGAGAGTTAGGAAATACTCCCGTGACTCCCACGAGCATCTTCTGGCACACAGCTGGTTGGAGTGGCAGGATGCTTGGCTGTGGAAGGTTAAACTGCTTCCATCTGCTTGCTGCTTTAGGCTGGGCAGGAACTATTTCACACGCAGTGGTGCTTCATTAGTCAGCTGGCAAGTTTCAGAAGTGTTTGAGAGGGAGGTGTAAGCTAGACCTCCTCAGCCTCTGTTGCCTCTGATTTATTTATATTTACTCATTGACTAAGTGTAATGACATCTAAGGCAGGAAAGGCTGCATGTTGAAAAGAAGATGTTAGAAAGTGCTACATTAAAATCAGAAGCACCTGCCTTGCGATATCCGCTATAATAAATGGCATACACTCATCCTTCAGCTTCACTTTGAAAAGTGCATTTTGAAACAGCAGAATGGCACAATACTCTGGTCAATCTGGAAATGCGTTTTGTGCTGTTACCGCAGGGACACAGCTCTGTGACAGCGGGCAGGGACAGGCTCTCTGCCCCAGGCACCAGGCCCATGTGATGGGGCCTGCAGCAGCTTTGCAGTTCCAAGGGACAGAGGTTTGGGACATTGATCAGGCTGTATATTTGGGCTGGGAGGGGTGGAGGGTGCTGAGTGTGGCTGTACAGAGCCTGCTTCTCCTCCTAAAACCCACAAGACTTTTTAGAGTAAATCTTTTCTGGCCGCTCCCTCCATGGGCAGCTTCACAAGAAATACATCCTCTTGTGGGGGGCTCTTCCCTATCCCAGCCTCAACAAGTTACTTCAGAATGTGAATGCTATGGATTACCAAAGTGGCTCCAGGTGCCACAGAGATCACTTATCCCCTTTTGTATAAAGCCAGTGGGCGTAGTGGCTCTGGAGATCAGAGAAATCAATGGCACCATTTGGGAAGCCACTGCTTTGAAGAGAACTCCATGCTGTTTCCTGCTGTAGGATGGAGGATGGCGGGAGAGCCCACACTGCCATTGCTGGCTGGGCCTGCATGACGTTGTGCTTGGTCTCCTACGTGGCTGCCTTCTCGCAGGGCGCGAGCCTTTCCGCCTGCACCGACATGATGCCCAGGCACCTGAGGGTGCAGCTGCACAGCTCCAACAACAACTATGTCACTGTCCACACCAACGTGTCCTTCTACTTCCCAGGAGACAAGGTGCCAGGTAAGGAACAGCTTCTCATTTCTGCATCTGAAAAATACAGAGTAACTAATCTCAAATGATGGAATCAATCTCTGTGAGTTCTGGGAAGAGGGATAACTGCTCTGAGTGAGCTACAACACCTCTCTTGTCATGAGGACATATTTACAGAGGAATTCTGTTTGCAGCACGGGTGCATTGGGTGAGATTCATTTATCTCAACTGTGTCTCAACCGTACCAGAGCTCATTACATGCAATGGCACATGAGAGGCACCTCCAGTGTGTGAAGTCACCTTCCCAGCCCCTCAGCATCACTCAAAGGGGTCTGGGTGACTCACCTGACTCTTGGGCACGGTTGGCAGCATTCCCCATCCCTGGCATTGCTGCTCCTGAGGCAAATGCAGACAGAGCTGAGAAGCATCACTCCCTAGCTTGGCCACTTGCCTGTTCATCCCTGTGCAAAACAAAACCCCTATGAGAGCAGAACACGAGCTTTTGCATACATAGAGAGCAGTGTCCACACCTCCTTCCGTAAAAATGGCCATATGCTGCCTGATCAAATGTGGTTAACACCTTATCACCAAAGAGGGGTGGTGGGGAAGACAGGCAAATCCTGTGTGCAATTACACACTGCAAAACCAAAGGTAAAAGTCTGGCCTTCTGTATCCAGCATGTCCAAGACAGACTGTGAGGACAAAGACAGTAAGGTGTTTCCAGTAGTGTTGCCCAAGCTTTTTTCTGGGAAGTCCATTCCAGGCAATTCACTCCATAACAGCAAGACAAATGCCTTCATGTCCCGTGTTTTGTCTTCTAGTGACAGTGAGAAGCACCCGGGATTACATGGGCTTCATGCTGCAAGCTCGCAAAGTGTCCAACAACGAAATTGCTGGCACATTCATCTTCCTACCTCCTGGTTCCAAGCTGCTGACTTGTTTTGAAGGTGGTGACACTGTCACCCACTCGGACAAGTCACTGAAGAGAAATCTGTCTTTCGTATGGAAAGCTCCAGACCAACCCATTGGAGACATCAAGTTTTTGTAAGGACATGCTGGTTCCTAATCAGAATTTGGGTCTTCTCAGTTATAGGCTTGGCTTTGTTTCCATTGTACTTGTCCAGCACAGTGCTTTATGTATCTAGAACCCAATACAGCTAAATACTTACCAAATGCTGCAACAGTATCCTAGCTGGTACGTAAATCACCATTAATACCTGCTGGGTAGTGCTGCTTTTTATTTATACAGTCACTATTTTCTCAGAATAGATACACTGGAAGATGACAGCTTAAGCATTTTAGGAAATAGAAATACTAAGGCATAAAGAGAGAACGGTGACCATTTTGCCTGTCTTTGTAAATAACACAGCCCATAGGATTTCCCTGCCTGTAGGATAATCTTGTATATCACTTCTTTTTTTTTAAAAAAGGTAGTTTTGAAAAAGGTTAAATGTAAACAGAATTATTCACAATAGAAAGAGAGTGAGCCCTGTGTTGAAACTTGACATCTCTGTTTTGCACCAGAGACTGTCCAACTAGTTTGGTTCTGATTTGGAATGAAATTAAACATCTTCTGACTGCCTTAGAGGAAGCACAGTGGCTTTTCATTTCAAAAGAGATTAAAATGTTATATTTCTACTTTACAAAACCACTTAGAAACTGCTTGGCCAGATCCTTGGCTGCTTCCCAAAACCTAAGTGTCCTGTTGAGCACTGTGGCTTGAGCATCTCATCGTGATTCAAAAAAAATTCACTGAAACAGAAATATTGCTGCTTGGAATTTCCAATTTTTGACCATTGCTTTAGATCAGAAAATACTATTAAAGTTTAAAAAAATACTATTAAACTCACAAAACCCCCAAATAAACCCAAACAAATCCCAACAAGGCCTAGTCCTAGCTACCCACTCTGATACTTCCTTCACATTCTGGCTTTTGACCCTTCAAGCTGATATCTGATAGACTCTTCCTTTTAACCCTGTCATAGCATCTGGAAAAATGCCTTGTTAGGCTTAAAAATGCCGTGTAAGTGTTATCTGGCACAGGAAAACCCAGGTTGGTTTCCCCTTAGATAATTCTCAGAAGCAGCTGAGCAATCTGAGCTGAAATTCTCCCAAAATTTCCAGCTTAAATAAGGTTCTGGGTGAAGTTAAAGGTTGGCCAACACAGTTTTGGCACCTGACAAAAAGCAGAGGATTAGACAGGCTCAAATATCAGAGGGCTGAGAAGAGGGACTTTTTCTTCCCCTTACCTATTCTGCTGTTTGTACAAGTTACATTGGCTTGTTTTAATTAGTAAATACCACTGTTGTTTCCCTGCCTACAGAAGATTATAAGCAGAGCTAGTCCAAGTTTTACAAATGTACTTCTATCAACATGATGAACGTAATACAGCTTTTAAATTTTTTTTTAATTTATTGAAGTTCCCACACTTTTTTGGGCTGATCTGAATTATGAATGGTGATTCTTCAGCCCGAATCTTTCTTATGGGAAGTGGAATCTTTTATTTGTAATAGAAAACATTTGACAGGCTAATCCTTTAAAATATATTGCGTTGGTTCTCTCTTCAGATCAAAGCAGTCTTTGTGATTAGCTAAACAGTTAGATGTTTCATTAACGCTATTGAGCCAGTAAATTCTTGCCTGATTATGTTTTAACAGCATCTCCATAGTTCAGTCATACTTCGTTTACTGGGCAAAGATTGAATCTGCTGTTGTGGCTCAGGGAGGGCAAAACAATTCTCTTGCTGACGAGAAGCCTGACGCCGTACCCCTCATGCCCTCGCAGGGACCAGCTGACCCTCACCCCACAGGTACAGCGAGCAAAGCCACAGACTTCTTACCAACACCCCATGCAGAGAAGTTTTACAGCTTATTCTGGGCAAGTGTCCAGTACAAGTGGCCCAAACAAGCTGGGAGGACCCATTTAACTCCTGTGGCTGTCAAGGAGATCAGTGATGGCCGTGGTGAGCTCCTTGAAGTGAGGGCGTGGGTCAGCATTTGAGGTGATGGAGCCACTTCCAAGGAGGGTACCAGAAAGTTAAACGGGGTTGCCAGATCTTAGAATTTTAGTGCAAACCTTAAAATAATTTACCTAAAATCTCAGCTCTTGAAGAGAAGGAAGTGCAATCAGCAATGTTGCCTAAATAGAGGAAGTTATTTGTCTCTAAATGTGACCATTGCCCTCCAGGTATATATTTAGTTGTATTTATGCAGCCTTTGGTAACTAAGATGCTCCAAGAATTTACTTATGCCCTGTCATGGGGTGAAATCAGATGTATTTCTCAGCATTTTTGGCCTGGCATCAAGGCTGAGTTTTAATTATTTTGCTTGACCACTACATGGGCAGAAAGCTTTGCTGCTTTAATTTCCATGTGGGTTCCCTCTTAAAAATAAGTGACATGAAAATAAAAGAGTCACTGTTACGAACCTTCCTGGCAAACCTTGGCACCGAGGGGGATTTGAAATAAACAAACCGAACACAATAGACTTCTGCTCCTCACTCCCTGCTTTTTGTTTTGTCTCCCTGCTGGACAAGGTCCCACCTCTCCTGCAGCTGCCACTGGCTCCCTGCTGCCTGCCAGCCCCACTGGCATCGTGGCAACACCAGCACCGGAGCCAGGTTTTGGTGTGGGGTCGGACACTCATCCCATTGCTGAGCCAAAGCAGCTGGCCCGGACTTCGCGGGCTGTGTCTGGCAGGAGCATCCAGTCCAGAGGCTGGGGGCTGGAGCTGTCCCTTCCCACCCAACGTGTCGGAATGGCGGATGCCTTGCAAGGCTCCCTCTCCCAGGACAACGCCTCCAGCTACAGCACCTTCAAAGGGTAAAAACTGGGTAGTGGGAAAAGCTATTTTTCCAGTCCTCGTGGGGAAGGAAAATAGTATTAGTTTCCCTGCAGATGAACAAGGAAGATGTAGGAAGGTGTCTGTGTCTAGCAGGGAGGTGAGAGGGTGTTTGCTTACTGAGATTTTGAGAAGTAATCCTTTGGATATTGCACATGACAGACAGTGACAGGGAGGAAATCCAAAACTCCTAAGAACTCAACGCTGTGTTGCTCAGCACAGTGGGGGACTGGCCAGGTGGTGGAAAAATGTGATAAAACCTATTGACTGTTACAACATTTTTCTGAAAGTGCATACAAATATTCAGTGAAACAGTGAACTCAGCAGACCTATTTCTCCATCTGCAGGGGAAAGGAAAAAAAAGGATGCAAAGCAATTATGAAACTTGGGCTTGAGGATGTCTTCTCAGAAGTCTTAGAAGGTTTGGGCTGCATGAGCTGTCGCACAACACTTCATACTGTGGGTGAAAATGATGGCGATAGGAATCAATGATCAGGCATAATTAAAAATACAGCTTGTATGATCAGCATTGACTACATGCATCTCAAAACTGCAGCACATCTTGGTGGTGTGAGCCACAGGTGTCACTTGCTAACCCTGCCTTTCCTCTGTCTATATTTCAGAGCAGGAAGCACTGCCCATGCCGCTACCCCACACTTGTGTTTGATGTGTAGAGAAAACACGAAGGTGAGCACCAGGGGTGGGAAGGACGCCTCCTTCAAGGACAGAAAAGTCTCAGAGGAGATGAGGATAAAACCTCTCTACTGTGTCACAGCACCAAGCAGCCCGCATAGGTGTTGTAAGTGGCTAAAACTACACTGAGACTGTTAAAATTTTTAATTTTTTTTCCTTAACTGGAAATTGGGGTTTATATCTCTTTCTAGTTTGTTTTTTAAAAAAAAAAAACAAAACCCTGCCCGGGTTTTTAAGAGGCCCACTGTAAAAACAATTGCTTTCCCATATGTAGACATGTCTACAGGCTGCTGGAAATGTGTGTGCTTAGAGACACAGGATACAGAGTTAATGGGGTAAGTCCAGTATGCAGGTGATGGAGAGAAGAAAAATACAAGGAGAAGAAAGAACTAGACCTAGTATGCAGGATGCCAAAGAAGGAAGAGAAATAATCTCACACAAAATAAAAGAGAAAGGGAACATACAGCACAGAATGAAGCAGAAATATTTAGGAAGCAGCAGAGGACAGAGAACAAGTAAAGGAGAGATGCATACCATGAACACTTGGCATAGCCATGGAGAGAAGCAGAGAAATAGCAGTAGATGGAAACCAAAGGGAGGGAAGAATTATCGCACAAGGCAAGACCAGAAGAGTATAATGAAACAAAAATACTGAGAAATTAGGTAAGAATGGAGAGGAGTATGAAAAGAAAGGAGAAATGAGTTGAGACAGGGCAAGGACTGACTTGTGAGGCAGTTCCATCTTCTATCCCAAAGTCCCAAATCCTGCGGTATATCCTTACAGTATGGCATTGGCTTTTTGAGGACAAGTGATCCATACACATGCAATCCTAAATTTGCCGGTCAACTACTTTACAGTTTGCAGTTCAGCCACTGAAAGTCTTCTATTTACTACTGTATTTTAATAGCACCTTCAGAAACCACTCCTTCCACAAAGGATGCTCTCACCCTCCACTACTTTGCTTCACAGCTTGCCAGGACTCCTACCTCAGCTTTGTGCTCCTGTCACACTGTCTTCCCAGGAAGCTTTAGAAATCACTAATGATGGTAGAGGGTGAGAGTTTCTCTGGTGTAATTAATGGATGTGTGAAAAAGCCTGCTGGGCTGGACAGGCTGGAGGGGTGCCAGCTACTGAGGGCCAGATCCAAATCTCAGTGGAGCCAAATTAAAAACTCCAGTACATTTTGCAGGTTTTGGATGGGGGCTCAGGTGCATAGTGGGAATGGAAAAAAATCACTGGGGGCCTCCTAAATTGCATGCTTGTTTCCCAGTTAGTCTTGGATGATACCTGCAGCGAAGCCTGGGCTGCAGAACTGGCATGGAGCAGCTGGCACTTTGTGACAGTTAAAATCAGGTGCATGGAACCAGACAGTCCCTAGAAACAGGAGCAGGCAGGACCCGTCATTCCCACTAAAATGGGTGGTTAAGCAACACAGAGAGGCAAGGCAGAAGATTTCTAACTGGCTGTGTAAACTGAGAAAGCAAGACAGGCTTTGGGGAGGGTTTATAGCTTGTGAATACCCCAGAACTGCTGATGGCAAAGGCCATCTCAAGTCTCCTGTGTGCCTCCACTCCATAGCCTCAGAAGGGCAATACTGAATGCCAGTGGGTCCATGTGACCCTACACCTGCAGGTTGGCTGGGAAGATCACACCTGCCCTTTCAGCACGACCCTGGTGCCACTCAAGGTGGGAACTGTTTATTAAGTGATTTCTTTTTGTGATAATGATGCCTGTGAAAAATACCACCACCACAACAGGAACTGCAGACCTTTAGTTAGACAAAGCAGTGACTTCCTCTCCACCTGTGCCCTTCACCTTTGCCCCTCCAACCCACACTGCCCTTGCCCCTGGGACCAACTCAAGTGCCTTGTCCCTCCCATGGCAGTTCTGGTATGGATGGAGGGTTGCACCTGCTTCGTTTTCTAAAAGCTACTAAGTAAACAGGGAATAGAGAAGAGTTAATCTAAAGCCAGAGGGAGACAAGGGCATCAGAAAGAGAGTTGAAGTGTTCCGTGAGGTAAATAGGGAGAACTTAATCAGCCCCCGTTTCTCTTCCTTCACTGCGCATTTTGGTGTGTTTTGCTTTCAAAGGGCAGTACCGAGAGTGGGACCATCTTGAAAGCCTCCCTACATGTGACAGCATCTCCCTCTGCCCTGCATGTAGACACTCACCTGGGTGACACTGCTGCAACCACAGCCTGGTTGGGCAATGCCAACGCTGCCAGCAATTTGTCCTCGGCTTCAAGGCAAATGGCAGAAAGAGAGCTGGCACCGCAGCCAGAGGAGGCAGGGACCAGGGGTGAGGAGGACAAGGATGAGCAGGGGGCAGCTGGGAATACCTTGCCATGGGTGACCAGACCAGCTCCCGAATTTGCTGTTCCCGGGAAAGGGGAAGGCCCTGGCAGAGGACCCCGACTCCTTGCAGCCCAGCTTGGCATCCTGCTGGTCTGCATGGCTGCGCTGGGCCTGGCGCTGGCAGCTGCCGTGCGCTGTGTCTGTGCCCAGCACTGCCACAAGCGGGCCGAGGTGTCCTTCAGCGAGCCCGACCCCGACGTCATCACCATCACGGAAAACGGGGAGGTGATGCACTTCCGAAAGATCCGGGAGAACAGCTTCGTGCTGGTGCAAGCTGAGTTCAACTGGGTCAGCCCCTCGAGCAGTGGGAAGAAGACGATGGTGGTTTAGAGCCTCTGTGTGCTGCCATATAGGCAAACAAACCCAAAGCAGCCAGTTCAGACAGAGGTGTTGGGCAAAAGTGTCCAAACTACAGCTGCTGAGAAAATAGAAGTTGATAGATTGCTCAGTGTGTTACACTTACTGCAATTAATATTGTATATCTGCTCATTAGCTGTCATTGTGGCAATGACATACACTTCCTCTGTTGCCTTAAGGGTGTAGCCAAAAATAGAATTTCTTCCTCTGCACTGTGGTATTGACTCCTGTTTAATCTCAGAAAAAAAGTTTCTAGTGGTAAATTTCTGTCTAGGAACTACAAACCCAGGATATAAACATAACCATTCTCATTTAGGAGCTTACAAGTTTGACTCTGTGCACTTGGTATCCCTCAGATGACAAATATTTGCCACGAGATTTCAAGTTTCAATTTGAAAATAAAAAGCAATAACTCATTAGTGGAGAACATTGATCCCAAGAATGCTGAATTGATCCATGGGAGTGAAACACAGGATGGCAGACACCAGCTTTTGGGGGAGAAACATGCCTCCTCATCAGGTGCAAATGGAAGAAAATCTGTCCTGTCCATTTGCACCTGATGAGGAAGCTTGTTGAAGCCTGACAGCCAACATTTATTTAGTCTTTTAGTTTGAGTCAGCTCAGTGACACTCTGTGCAGAAACATGGACTGAGAAGTACCCTTCCCAGGTCACTTTGGAGATGCCCTGCAAAGGCTGCGTGGGAAGTTAACAGCATCCTTGTGTTCTGAGTTTGTGCAAACTTCTCTCTGGCTGTGTGGTTTTCTGCAGGAGGCCCCTAAAGCAACCCTTGGAAAACAGCATGATCCCGGGCACCTCCTAAGAAGGAGGGCTGTTAACAGCAAGGGTTAACTTCCATTTTACTGCAGCTTTAAAAGAGCCAGAAATAGACCTGATAATGATCCTCTCCAGATATACATTTTAGAGCCTTCTCAGAGAGCAGGAATTGACCCTTCTAGTGTCCTTTTCTAGGGCGGATCAGCTCAGAGCTGATCACTCCCAAGCCATGTAGTGGGGGACAAACTTAGATTTTGGTGCTGCAGCCTAATTCACAGCCCACAGCAATCCCCCTGAGCCAAGCAGATAATGATGGGACTCTGATGGTTCACCCAGCCAGCCTGGTGGCAATTTCCCCTCTGTCACGAGGGCTCTGTGGCCATCTCCAACTAGTTGCCCATCTCCATGCTGGGTAGTCAGTCAAAGCCCTGTTCTCAAATCCTCCCTCACCTCACCACTGACTTCAGAGGAGGCAGGTGGGACATGAGTTCTCCTGCTCCAGCTCCAGCATGATGCACAGAGTGCAGCTTTTGCTAACAGCGCCTTCCATTACAATTCAGAAAAAGCTGGTTTCTGACCATACTGCTGCACTGTGATCAGTGACATTTGTGCTGCACACATGGACAAATTTCTGTCAACTTCACTTCTGGGCCCAGTGAGCCCTGGGCAAAATAAATGAGTAAGAAAAGAAGTGTACTCACAAATGCAGCTTGTAGAGATGAGCTTGGTGCTCTTAACCATTGCACTTGGAAGAGAAGAGCAACTGCACCCGAGTCCTTCGCTGCAGAAAAAACAAAGGTAGCGCTGTAATTGAAAAGACAAAATTTGGTTTAGGACTCAGAAGGATGCCAGGTGAATGGTTTTATATTCACTAATTTAGCTTATGCCCTACCTACTGATAAGTCTCCAGGTTTTTAAGCACACATCTAGATACTTGCAATGGCATTCCTCTCCTGTGTCATGTGCCTTAGAAAGAAATCATGTTTCTGTAACCCAGTGTAGCTGAACTGTGTAGTGACTCAAACAGACTGCATTCAAGTCATTGTTAATGCAGCCAAAAAGAAATCCTAATTAACTGAGAAAATAGGTCAACAAACTCTTAAATATTTAAAGAGCTATCACATATTATTTTAAAAAGTTTCTTATGATGGCATAGCTGTTTATGAATAAATTACAAATACCTATGGCCTCTTTCACTGTCTCTCTAGGTTTAATATTACCAGATTGCTATGGCTATAAAACCAGAACCTTCCTCTCCTCAGATCTTTTCCCACAACCCAGCACTGCTTCTTACCAGGCTGACTGGAGCAAGGCAAGGCCTTATGGAGGTGTTTGATTGGGAGAGTGGCGCTTCAACACCATTCTGCCTTCTGCCAGACTCTGCCTTCTGCTAAATTTATGTGCTCCAGTATTATTATTAGTAAGACCAGTAATGGTGAGCTCTTAGGGATACAGGTCCCCTGAATTAGTAATGAGTTTTGCTACTTTGCGGCACTCTTGGCTGAGACCTAAAGTGCCTTGTGTTTTTTCTTGACTTCCAAATGATGTTCCGTTTGTTGTAGTTGCCATGACAGGAGGAATGGAGGTCTTATCTCTTCTTAAGGCTGTTAAAAACATGAGCACTGATTAATTTATTAAAAAGCAAACCATTCAAACATCCTCATTCTTAACTGACTTGCCTTATATAGAAATTAGTCTGTGCTCATGCTTGGAACAGATTTCCAAGAAAAAAATGACAGAATTAGGAAAACAAAGGCACAAACCATTCTAATATTTACTGGAGAGACAAGCGAAAAACTTGCCTTGCTTCCCTCTCTAGGTGCACGACTGGGTTGGTCACAGACGTTCTGCTGAAACTGGGGATCACAGTTCCTCCAGGGCAGCTCAGCCTGCAGTCACCTGTGGCCCACGCCAGGCTGTCACCCCACAGCAAAGTGACGTGGTTTGGGCTCAGAAGTACTGAAAGCAGCTAATGCACACCTATCATTCTGAGCCTATCTCCCCACCAGCCAAACAGGCATCAAACATAGTTTTGGCAGTGAAAATCTCTATGGCTATTGCAATGCTCGAGCTGTCCTAACTCAAGAAAAAAAAAAAAACTTAGGAATAACAAAATGTAATGTGGAGAGGTTGCACTCAGCAAGACAGTTGATCCAAAGCTTGGACATCATGGACATTTCCTGCATCGGTTGAATTGTCACCAGTAAGCAAAAAAAGCCAGACAGGCACTGACTTGGTCAGCTCCAAAAATTGTGACAAGACTCAGAGGGGAAACCCCAGGGCCCTGCGGGCCCAGCAATCACAGTCAGCAGGGATGTGTGAGCTCAGGCTCTCCCAGATCAGTGTGGGATGTGGCCCTAAGCATTTCAGAGAACAGGCTGACTGGCTTGGCCAGCCCTTTTGGCACAGTTTCTGCAACTACTCAAGACTACACAAATCAAGGAAAGCAAAGCAGCAAGGTCAGGAACCCAGAGAGTAAAACATTCAGGAGATGCATGTGTTATTTATTCATTCAGATTTAAATAATAATGACAAATGCCTGCAAAAAAGAAAAGGAGATGCTCTAACAATTCCTGCAACATTCAGCTCCAAAAAGACAGCTGCTTAGCAGCAAAAACAAATGACAAAGTAGCAGCCTGACCTGCAGAGCTGGTGAACAGTAGAACAGACCCCTCACTCCTCCTGGTAAGCTGCATCCTTGCACTGCCCCTGCCAGGCTCTCAAGGCTCATTGTGTCTGGACATCTCTGCAGGGCTCCCTTCCCTCCTTTGTCTTTCCTTCTCTTTCCTGCCAGCTTGTCCAAGGCTACGAGAGGGCAGAGAAGGACTTGGGGAGTCACAACTTCCCCTGGACTGGGAGCTGCTCAGCGATCTCTTCCAGCCACTTCCTGCCACTGAACTGCTTCCCCTTTGCAGGTCTCGTCTCAGCAGCTCTCTTCCCTCATTAGTGTGTGTGTGACTCTCTCAATAAAACATTTTGCTACATGATGTATGAAGGACCGTGTCTCAAACCACATTTTACTGTATATTTAAGTGCATGTTTTGCTGATTTACTGCTGTTCTAGAGAATGTCTCCCTCCCCGAGCAAGGCAGGCCTGTAACGGATACATCAGCTCTGACTAATGATTATTAGTACATCCCAAGGTTATGTCCCACAATCAAATAACTTGTAGGAGGGAAGAGAGACTCCAGCTTACTCGGCTGAGGACAAAGATCAGAGATAGTCTCTTTCAATCTTCAGATTGCAATATCCATTACAGATTGCCACCTTCTAATGTCAAAGTATAATTTGTTGTTGAGAAAATGTGTCGCTGTTCCAAAGGCGAGTCAAAGATCAGCCTGGCTGTATATCAGCGCATGTTGATGTACATTAAGAACTGACGGCCAGGTACCAAGGACATCGGGCGGCTGGTGCAGAGGGAATGGCAGCAGACGTGACTTACTGATCCTTCCTGTGCAAACACACGGCCCGGAGTGGGAAAATATTTAACCCATTCGAAGTGAGGTGTCACCAGTAATTCCCAGTGTCTAAGGCAGCACCAACGCGACGTGTCAGAGGCAGCGGCTGCCTGCAGCCGTCTCTGCCCGCGCAGCTCCGGGCAGGAAACCTGCAGTGCCCGCGTTCCCGGGCAGATGCCCGCGGGCCCACGCCGCGGGATCCATCCCCAGGTGCTCCCGGAGGGCAGCGCCGGCCGCCCCGCGCTCCCGCCGGCCGCCGCCAGGGGGCAGCGTTGTCCCGGCGATGGCGGCCCCGCTCTGCCGGCCCCGTCCCGCGGCGGCGGGGAGCGCTCGGGGGCGGGCAGGGCTTGTAAACCTTCCGTGCACTTAGCAGTGAAATTTCAGGTTACGTGGTTTGTACTCCGTCTTACTTATCAAATCATTACAGAGCAAGCACAATTTCCCCCAGTGCTATTTTAAAGTCCCAACTGCAAGTTTGTGGGGTATTTTCTTCCAGAAACCCACTAACAGACGCTGCTGGGAAAACAATAGGCAGGGTGTAAGTTGTCTTATGTCCCCTTCTGCTGACAGCTTCCTTTTAATGAAGACATTTAGGACAGGCGAAAGGCAATCCTCTCTCCAGTTCCAGCAGTGCCACGTGGTCTGTCTGGACCCCATGATCAGAGCGATGCGCTGAGCCCGGCTGAGCTCGAGTGACTCCAGCAGGTCACAGCCCTGGCCAGAGAAGGCTGAGGCAATGCTGTCCTGGTGGGTGATGCAACCCAAGGCTCCGAGAGGGCTGTATTTCTTGCTGGAAACATCTGCTTGTCACTTGGCATTTGAATGAGCAGTTGGAGGCTGCTGGTAGATGCTTGTGTCACGGTAATGACTGTGACAGGCTTTTTCCACCTCTGAGGAGAAGATGGTTGTGATATTTGCTTTGACTGTGGCTTTGAAGCCACTGAGTTCCTGTGCTTAAGAAGAATTTCTTCCTGCTATCTATTCTAAACCTACTTTCACTTTAAAGCCATTCCTCCTCCTTGTCCTATTACGACTTGCCCTTGTAAAAAAGTCCCTCTCCAGCTTTATTTTAGCCCCTCTGTTTGCAGGGGTTCCCAGAACTTCCTGCTAACAGCTCGCAGGAAAACACCCCGAGTTTCATCACGGCATCTTTGGGAAGTTCACTGCCACCCTGCTCTCTGCAGCCGCTTGCCAGCAGCTCCCTCCCAAAAAACACCTGGTAGAGCACATGTCTCCTGCAGACAGCACGCACGTGTCCCAACTGGTTACAGCCCTGGCAGGCGAGCAGTGCAGCACAAGCCAAATATGCCAGAGGTACCCAAGCATTGTCACCCTTCCCGTGCAAAGCACGGGAAACATGGATGCAGCACATTCCATGCTGGCCATGTCAGCCACAGTAACACCCTCTGGGAGGCTCCCTGTCCTCGCTGTCTGTGAGGCCTAGTGCTCTTCTGGGCCTACACTGACAAGGGCAGTTGTGGCACCTGGAATGAGAGGTCAAAGATGCACAGCAACTGTGAGCTGTAGACAGAGAAGGATGCTCCTCCTTTCAGCCTATCAGACTGAAATAGTTCGTGTCTCAAACGTTGATATAAAGTTTTGCTCATTATAACAAAAACTGCATAAAGAAGCTACAACCAAAGAAGCCTCCCAGAAGATACTTGACTGGGACTTTAGACCGTAAGTTAAACCACTAAGATTATATAAAGGGAGAACCCATTCTTTCATCATCTCAGGCCTAGGGAAAAACAAACAAGGCTGAAGGAGAGGAATGCATCCACAAGAAAGCCAAATGCAGCAGAGATTCTTCCCTGGCTGAGTTTGGAGTGGGGGAGACCATGGTCCGCAGAAGCCAGGTTTACACAGACTCCCCCCCCATTGCTTATCTTTGGTGTTTTTTATGGCTGTTTCTTGATCTTAAAAGTCCCGCGCCCGAGCCAAAAGACTGGAGACTTCTGCGGAGTCGTGTTCAGGTTGTTTATTATTTCTTATCTCTCAGTGTCTGGAGCGAGGACAGCATGTCCAGCTCCTCCAAGAATTACAGCAGAAGTAACGCCTTGGAAGGCTGTCTTTACCTTATTATCTCTTTCAGGAAAACCAACCAAGTTCCGCAACGTATAATTGTTTAATCAATTTTTCCAATTAATTTCTACCTTTTCTTAACATGACAGTGCTACCTCCACCAATAACCATCACCCTCGTCACAGCAGAAGATGGAGGGGAGAGAAGAAANACATTCATGTGAGAGGCAGCCGAGGGAGTGTCATAATCCATCAAAGGCCCCCCGAAATGCCCCCCAGAGTCATTCCTGAAGCCTTACACCACAGGAATGCACGTGATGCAACAAACCCAGGGTCTGTTGTAAGAGACAATGGCAAACTTCCCCTGCCGGGAAGGTGCCTGGGTTTTCCTACCTAGCCTGAGTGTACATTAACCCATTGGATTCCATGCTTTTTGGCTTCACCACCAAGAAGACCAGCTGGAGAGGATCAGTGGAACATCATTGGGGTCCACAGAGTGGTGATGTTTTCCTTATTCTGCCTCTGTCACTCTCTTCCTGTCCCCTCCACCTATTTTTTATCTCTTTCTTTTCTCTCCCTCTCCCTTTCTCTCTCTCTCATATTTACTATCAAATAAAACCCATACTATTGTCACTGGCATATGGTCTCGTTTGCACCTTACTCTGGGCAGGGGCATTCCTAAGAACTGGATCATGACACAGCCCCACTTGCCATTCTGCAGGAACTGGACATACAAGACTCTACTGCAGCAAACCTAGGGTAAAGACATCTCTTTCCCATCCTGTGGTGATCAGGTGCAGGCTCAGTCACACAAGCAAACCAACCAGCATCTTGAGTCTGTGAGACCGGCTCCTCGATCCTCACTTCTCCCTATCTGCCATGCTTATACATCCCCCTCATCTTCCTCAACTCCTCTCTTTCTCTGCCCATTTCTCCTCCCTGCTATCTTTTCCCCCTGAATCCAGGGTTTGTCCTACCTGTGAACAGACTTGGTGTTGCAGGTGCTGTTAACTAGCTCATCTTGGCCTTCCATAGCATTACTGATGCAGTTTCCTGGGTCCTGCTGCTCCTATCAGATTCTTCTCCCTAGAGTGACCCCAACTCTTCCTTCAAACATCTCTGAAGTGTGCCCACCTCACACATCAATGTCCCTTTGCTACATGTGAAATCTTGCTCTTCCTTAGGGCACTGTAGCTCCTGTCAGGTTCTCCGTCTTTGTGACAGTCAGCAATTGTGCTTGTCATGCTCAGGAGTTTCCCAGGTCTGCTCCATTAGCTAAGGCTTTTGCCAGGCCCTAGTCACCAGCTTGTGTGCCTCAGTGTGTTCTCCCCAAGGTGTCTGCATGTGGCATCGTTTTCTCCTGTCCTCTTACCAGCCTTGATGTGCCAGTCTTCTCCATCCTGTGGTGGCTCTGAGCACTCTCCTCTCTGACAAGGCACAGTTCCAGCCCTTTGGAGTGACTCCCTTTGTGCCCAAGTGATCTGGTGCAGCCTCATTTTGCAGGTCCGGGGCAAGGAAGTCCTTGCCTTGCTCAGGAGACCAAATTGGACTGAAAACATGGTAAACTGCAAACATAGGCAACTTTATTTCAGCAACTAAGTCAACGTTAGCATTTGCATACATGCAGAGGAGCAATGTGGGCAGGACAGAGCACACCTCTGGCACTGAGGCAGCCTTTGGATCAGCAGCCATTGCCTCAGCAGGAAACAGTTGCGGTCCGATGCAGCTTGCACTGGATCCTGTCCATTCTCCTGCTCAAACTGTAACTCCGCCTAGGTTCTTCAGGAGCTTCTTGATCTGAGTGAAGAATTCCACCAGCTTCTTGAGTGGAAATGGGCACCCTTCCACTGGTGTTGGTATTGGACTTGGCTTCTGAGTGGGGGTTGGTCTCGACCATGGCTTATGAGTGGGGAGTACTGTTGGCAATGGCCTATGCGTGGGGAGTACTGTTGGCAATGGCCTATGCGTGGGGAGTGTTGTTGGCCGTGGCCTAACCGTGGAGAATGTTGTCGGCCATGGCCTATGCGTGGGGAGTGCCGTCGGCCATGGCCTATGCGTGGGGAGTACCGTCGGCAATGGCCTAAGCGTGGGAAGTGCTGTCGGCCAAGGCCTAAGCGTGGGAAGTGCTGTCGGCAATGGCCTAAGCGTGGGAAGTGCTGTCGGCCAAGGCCTAAGCGTGGGAAGTGCCGTCGGCAATGGCCTAAGCGTGGGAAGTACTGTTGGCCATGGCATAAGCGTGGGTGGTTGTGTCCACCATGACTTATGAGTGGGGCGTGGTCTCGGCCGCGGCTTCCGAGTGGGCCATGGGGCATTCGTATGATGAGTCCAGGGTTGTGAGGCAGTTGTAGGATCCCAGGCCCGAGAAGGCTCTGCTTGCGCAATCAGTTCCATCTGGACCAGAATCCAGTCATAGAAGTGCTGAACCGAGGTATATACTCCAGGCTGTTGTGCTCTGGCGCAGCCTCTTCCCCAGCTGGTCACTCCGACGACCCAGAAGAAGTCAGCACTGTTGTCTTTGCACATGAGAGGACCACCGCTGTCACCCTGCAGAGGAGCAGATAGGATTAAGGTGGTGTTGGGTGACCCCTGTCCGCACTGGGGCTGCCTCCTTGCTCACAGCCCCTACCAGAGCTGTATTCCCAGCAAAGCAAGGCTCTACTCAGGGGCTGGAGCCTCCAGGAGCTTGGCTGGGAGGGGGTTGGGGACCTATGAAGGCAGGCTCTCCCTCAGCTCTGCATAGTGATCCTGGATGTGCAGAGGACAGATGTTCCAGCATCAGCGTCTAGACCTCTGGGCTCCCACAAGCACTAGTAGGGCTTTCTGGGCCAGAGTGCCAGGCCTCTGGGACAAGGGAGGCACCGGGCAAGGCCCTGCAGCTGGGGAATGGGTGGGAAGCCCCAGCAATGGTGGGGTGCCAGGGCTGAGAAAGTGACTGGCCAGGGAGAGCAGGCACTGGGCTGTTGGGGCGGTGCTACCCGGGCTGCTGGGGGCAGAGTGACTCATCACGTACCTGGCAGGTGTCAATGCCACCCTCCGGGTAGCCAGCACACAAGTTGTGGGTGTGGATGGCCCCTCCATACCACTCGCTGCTGTTGCAGATCTGGACACTGATAAGGTTGACCTTGGCCTCCTGCAGGACATCGCTTGATTTTTGAGCTGTGAGCACAGAAAGGAATGAGGACACAGCAGCTCACTGCCACTTCTCCTCCCCTGTCTGGGGGTGATCCCCTTCCCTAGGGCTTGGCTTTGCCTCTGCAGAGGTGCTGGAGCGCTCTGTCCCTGTTGTCTGCTTTTAGGGAGCAGGCAGCCTGACTCTGGCTTTGGCCTCTACTGTCAGGAAGCCCAACCCATCTTTCCAGTGTGTTGAGCTTGCCCTCCATTTTTGGAAACTCACATCTTGCAGTGGTGGCACCCCAGCCAGCGACGTAGCAGGTTCCCAGCTCTGCCATGCTCAGTGTGGCGTTGGGCACACAGGCCAGCTGGATGTAGGGACTGCACTGGACAGGCTCATTCAGTTCCAGCAGTGCGATGTCGTTTCTCTGGTTGGAAGCATCGTATTCCTTGTGAACCAGCAGCCGCTTAATCAGGCGCATCTCAGCCCCAGGGCCCGGCTCAGTCAGCTGGGTGGCCCCAATCAGCAGGCGCATGGTGCTGAGGTTCCTGAAGGCACATGGAGAGAGGGGTGAGAGGGATCAGAGCCTGGAGCTGTGGCAGCCCAGCAGTGACCAGCCTTCTGCTTCTCAAGGCAGAGAGGAAAGCAGCACTATGGAAGTGGTGACTGCTCCAGCATGTCTTAGCCTCTGCCAATGCCAGCTGGAGGCTGCTAGGAAGTAGTGGCATGTGCCCAGCCTTCTCCTGAGCAATCTCTCAGCTGAGCTCTGCATTGCCCAAGCACTGGGAACACTGCGAGGAAATGAGATGGGAGCAGCATATGGCGCTGCTGACAGGGCACCTGCTGATGTTGTGGGGATATCCCTGTTCCCTGCTCTTCCTTACCTGGCTTCAGCAAAGCAGTGGGCTGCAGTGAGGACCCACTGTATGCTGATGAGGGACCCTCCGCACAGATGCCCTGTGCCTGGTACTGAGGGATCTTGGATGCTGACAAGCCAGGGCCAGGCCCCTGCCTTGGCGCTTGTGCCACCCACGACGCGTGTCATGCCTCGGTCATCATCAGAAGTCAAGGGCCGGAGCCCACAGCTCCCTCTGCAAGCAGAAAGTCATTTGCATCCTGCTCCATGGCTTGCTGCTGCTCCAGCAGAAGCTCTGCACAAGGTGTGCAGGGACCGCAGGCCAGGGAAGACCATAGGGTGTGCGCCTGTCCACAAGGAACTGAGGCTTCCCCATGGGGTTCGGGAAGCTGTGGCCTGGCCACAGAGGATAAGTGGGCCCTCTCCAGAGAACCCCTGAAGTGTTGCCCAAGCTCCCTCCCAGAGCCCGGGACCGCTTACTCGCAGGTGTTCCACATGCCCTGCAGAGGCCTGCAGGTGGCCAGCAGGACGAGGAGCCAGAGCAGCAGCATCGTTGCCCGTGGCTCGTGTCAGCTGTGAGAGTGAGGCCTCCGTGCACCAGCACAGCCACAGCACCCGCAGCACCCGCGGTGCCCTCGGCCCTGGGGCTGATGTCACAGAGCAGCCGGTTCCGTGTTCTGGGCACTGCAGCCTCTGGCACAGGGAGCAACATGGAACCATAGAATGGTTTGGGTCAGAAGGGACCTTAACGACCACCCAGTTCCAACCCCTGCCACAGGCAGGGACACCCCACACCAGACCAGGCTGCTCAAAGCCCCATGCAACCAGGACTTGAACATTTCCAGGGACGGGATGAGGAGGTTTCCCCCTCTGCGGGGATGGGCCTTGGATGAAAGGATGGTTACATGGGGTTTCCAAACCCCCTGCTCTCTGGTCACATGTACGCCAGTTCTGTACACTATTGGCTATTCATGGTCCCCGGCCAGGGAAATTCTGTAGTTTTCCGATGGGTCTTCAGTCTGGGCCAGGCTCCCCATCCATGAGGAGCTGGGAGAAATAGAGATCTATGAACAATCCATGAAATATTGTTTCCCTGATTCCTCCATGGGCCAAAACTGTCTTCAGAAGGTTACACCTGACTGCAACAATGGGGCAGCCACAGCTTCTCTGGGCAACCTGTGTCCGTGCCTTACCATCCTCACAGTTGAGAATTTCTTCCTTATATCTACTCTAAACCTTCTCTCTTTCAGTTTGAAACCATTCCCTCTTGTTCTACCACTACTTGCCCTTATAAAAAAATCCCTCTCCAGCTTTTTTGTAGGCACCTCTGCTTGTGGGATAAGGGTGTGCAGGGTCTGGGGCACAGGGAAGCAGAGATGCATTTGTTGGCAAGGTGGAAATTTTGCTTTCATTCTTTAAAATATGAAAATTTGACTGACTTTTCCTATCATGTAGTACCTAAGTAAAAGTCAGTTTGGTCATGTATGCATGGTATTTGGGCCTGAACATCTAAAATGGAAGATACCTGTGTCCCTGCTCTCCAGGATGATTTCTCAGCCGCAGTCAGCACTCTCTCTGAAGGACTATAGAGTCCTAAGTACTGCCTACAGAGAACAAGGCATAGAGGAAACACTGATGAAAGCACATGGTATTAAGAAGCATTTAGATATATCTGATAAAATCTAGCTTTGCTTTCTATGCCAGCCCATATATTCTGAAAACCTCCTGAAGATCCTTAACCAAACAAACAAAAAAGAAAATATGTAATCAAAATGGCATCTAAATATTAACCTGCTGACTGATAGAGATGTATACAATTAATATGTGTATACACGCCTATTTATTCTAGTCCCATAGTGCCTTTTACCCCTTTTTCTGTTTTCAGACAGAGCAAGGAAAAGACACACAAAAAGAAGAAGAAAATGAGAAAGTTAAGAAAGAGTCAAAATCTGTATTCACAAACCAAAGTAAATTTTGGACACCTCGGTGTTTGAGCACTTTCTTTTCAATCTTATTAAAAGTGCCCAGTTTTCAGAGAGCACCTCTCCTCCCAGGGTAATGGTTACCTGACGTGTCAGTGCTAGCTGAACATCTGCCATCACCTCTTATTTTGGGAAACACCAATTTCCCAAACCAGTACAAGGCCCCATGAGCTTATACTTTTTAGATTGTCAATCTCTTTCAAGGACTTGGTGAAAGGTTTGCATTTGCATTGGTTTTACTTACCTGAGTCATTTTCCCATTCTTATGATCACCCTTTTTCTCAGTGAGAGGTTGAATTTCTGGTGTAGTAATATCCATCCACAAAAAAATGAGGGCTCAATGCATTTTAAAAGGGAGAGTCATTTAATCATTGATGAAGGTACAATATTCTGAGGAGGTCTTAAAACCACCAGAGGTCACACATGGGTTTCTTCCTTCCCCTTTTCCTCTTCCACTTTTTTTTTTTTTTTTTTTTTTTTTTTTTTTTTTTTTTTTTTTNGGTGCCTGTACAGCTGGATATTTGACACTACAAGGCAGCTAAACTTCATGGATGGAAGATACTGAAAAATAACTGCATTCAATGTTTGAACAGACTTAGTGATTCTAAACACATATTTTCCTGTGAAAATTTATGGTGTGCCCAGAATATGAAATGATGCTGGTTTGCATGACTTGGCAAATTTATAATGCATCATTTTAGTGACAAACAGGAGAAATTAAAAGTATGTGGGGTTTTTTTGTCGTTGTTTTTGAGGTTTTCTTTTGGTTTTTGGTGGGGTTTTTTGTTTATTTTTAGGGGTTTTTGTGCTTTTTTTCTTTTTCTTGAAGATCGATACAGCAGTCAACACATTTGGAGGAATCTCATACAATGTTAATTGAGTAATGTCAGCTAGAACCACAACTTCTGCTGGCATAAGGGTCATCCAGAAAGTTCTCTTACTGGTGAAGGTGCTGTACAGCCGAGTATCTGAACAGGATATATGTCTCATGCTGATTTGAAATTTACTAGAGAAATACAGACTTTGGATAAACTACACTGTTCCTGTCTTCTAATTTCAGCCTGTAGCAGCATCGTCTATGCCTGAGTATAAACACTGGTATCGAGGATAGATGTTAAGTACATATTAGTATTTGTTAACTCATAGAGTTTGGGTATTATGTCTTGCTATTAGTTTAGACATGTTTCAACTCTAAATCGATTCCTAAACAAACAAACAAAAAAAATAATCGAGGGTACTTAAAAACTCATTGGAAGTGGGTGATCAGACTCTTCCATTAATTAGGAAAAAATCAAAGAGATGATGGAAACGTGCTGCAGAAGCACCAGTGACTGCACCAAATAAGCTCAAATCAACAAAAAGCTGATTAAGTAAACATAATAATTACCTACCATGTACTCTTGAACGGTAAGAGGAGCACAGAGTGTCTACAACTTCCAGAACAGAAGGAACTGAAACAGTGGAAGATATTGGAGTATTTCAGGACCAGTCTGGGCCCTGGCCATGACACACAGACAGACACACAGACACAAAGGGGTGTGAAGATGTTCAACTCCACTCTTGGCTCTGGATTCTCAGGAGACTTGGGGAGCTCCATAATACCAGGCAGGGATAAATGACTGAGCCATTCATTAACACAAACCAGTTACCTCCAGTCTCCAGGTGTGGGCGAGTTCCCTAGAAGCTATGAATCCACACTTACCAAGAATCCCTGCCCACCAGCTCTCTCATTTTCCAAACTGCAAAAAACCAAACAATAGTAAGGCCCAGGACAACCATCAGGCCAAATTTTTCACTTTAAGTCAAAGGACTGATTTGACTTTTGATTTTTGAAGGACAACTATCATGGCTTTTAAGCAATAATCTGCAGAAGAGATGAATAGCACGCTTAGGATCTGCATGATTTATTTGGCAAAGCCTATTAGTTCTTTCTGGAGCAAATTAATAATAATTCTCATCTGTTTGTCAGTGGGAATTTAATGTAGGCTGAAAAGTCATTGAGAGTTTCCTTCAGATGGAAGTCTGTTCAAAACAGAACAAAAAAGATGAGTTTGAGAAAAATGCTTAATAAAGTCTTTAAATGAAAAGTACTCAAGACTTGACTGTTAATCAAAAGAACATCACTTACCTTACTCAGCATTGATGAAGCCAGAATCTGGCAAGTTTTAAAAAGAAACCCTTTTCTCTTTCTTTACAGTCATAATTTATAGCTGAATTATTGGCTATAAATACTCTTTTCTTTCTGCTAATGTATTATGCCTCTGGGATTGCTCAGAGCAAATATTTTGCTATTAAGAGAATAAGCTCCTAAATTGAGGCTTCTGGAAAAAAAAAAACAAGAACACATTCAAAGTAGCAGCTATTCAAAGAATATCACTGTGCCATCTTAACAGACTAAATTTTATTTTCACTAGTATTAAAGAAAATTGAAATTTCTCACCAAATTTATTTTTTAAACATAGGAAGCTTCTGCTTGCAATACACTGGAGCATATTTAGGCATATACCCAAATTCAAAATTCCTATTCAATTCAAATACAAAAATTCAAATGGGATGAGTTAGCAGAGGGAGTTTGCTGTTTAAAGTGGAGAGTCAGATAAGCAAACTACATTCCTAAATATATCTGAAATATTAAACTATAGAACATAGTAGATAATGGTTTAATATACATCATGATACACATGGAGGAGCTTTTCTACATGTACTATGCACCTTGCTTTAAAACAAAACAAAAAAACCCTACCAAAAAATCCTCTGAAAAACTGATACCAGCAAGATTTGAACTATGTTGGGTCCTGATAGATACTTAAAATGAGATTATTCGGGACATTGATATGTGATGTCTTTTATAATCAGAGAGGTTACATGTTAGTGTGTTGTGTCACAAATAGGCATTACCTGATCACAAACACGATAAAAGTCGGGCTCCACTGACTGCAGCGCTTCTGCTCTGTTCCCTGAACAGAACAGAAAAATCTCCCTCACACAAAATCTCCCATATCACAATTCCCCTATGTTTTTACACCTAGAGAGGCCAGAGGGACGGGAGTTTGTGAGCACAGGATGGCATGGTACTGTGGGATTTGGCTCCGGCAGAGATCCACGCACGGTGCTCACAGCCAACCGAGCCGAAAAGATACAGGCTTCTCACATTAACACTCCGTGAGCTGCAGCAAACAGAGTTACCATATTAGCTGGCTCAAATTGCCTCGTACTCTTATATTTAGCACACTATTATGCCTCTGGGATGTATTTTATTTATCAGGGAATTGGACCTAAACAGATGTTGTAGCTGTTTTCTAAAAAAGAGCGTTATGTAACTCGCTGTGAGGTACCTGAACGACTGTATGTTTTGGGGAAGGGGCAGAGCGAATGTGTGAGACAGATATAGTAGTCCTGAGCCACTTCTGGGAAATTACATTTAATTTTTCAGACAAACAGAGACCTAAAATAGATTTTAAAAGGGTTTTTGATATTTTTTATAAAGAAAAATAGAGATTCTCCCAAAATTTCTCTAATTTGAAGCAGTATTATGAAACAGAACAAGCACGAATTTGCTGGAGAACTTGGCAAAATATATCAATGGCAGTATGGGATTGCCCAAAGGACTGACAGTGACTCTAATGGATCCAGCAGTGAGCTTCAGGTCTGCATCATGTGGGTGTTCCCTTCCAGGGGAGCTGCGAGTCCTAACAAAGAACACAAGAACTGTAATTTGCATGGGTTAAGTTGCTCAGTGTCAGCACAAAAAGCTGAGTTCTGCTTCCCCAAGCATCATCTTGGAAAGCTGCCTTGGTTTCTTGGCTACAGGACAGGGTCTGTAAGACAGCTTGGAGAGAGCAGATGAGAGCATCATCTTGGTGATGACACCAGGTTCAGTTAGGGACACCTAACTGGGAAAAGCTAAAAAAAAAAAAAAAAAAAGAAAAAAAACATTTTATCACTTACTTCATCAAGCAGTGTTGACAAGAAGTGGCAAAACTACACAGGGAAGGCACCAGGAAATAAAACAATTTTGTGACATCTTGGGTATGGGCTGTGCAGCAGACAAAGGACATGGAAGGACTGCAGTCACAATGCTAAGGAACAGAGGGAGCACAGAACTGCAAAAGCTTTTGTCAATAGAATTTCATACCCAATTATTGTCACAGGACTCTCAAATTTTATTTCCTGCATTTCTCCTGGCAGAAGGCCAGTTCTCACATGACCTCCATAATTTTTTTAACCCTACCAATGAAATTGTCTTTCCTTCAAGGAAGCCCATTTTCCTTCCTTTCAAGACAGCTGATTTCCCTTAGAAGTTGAAATTGCTTCATAAGAACACTGACCATGAATAGTAAGTTTTCTCTTACAGAGATGAACCAGCACCAGCATGCTAACATCTGCAAGTCTTTGATTTTGTGGCTATTATACTAGAGGTAGCCCACCCACCCAGGATGCCACTCAGAGGCTTTTCTTTCTTTTTCTTACCTGGGTGACAAATGGTTGTGCCATGTGGCAGTTTTGAACACAGGCAAAAAGCAGATGAGATGCACCAGCACGGGATCCTTAGGAGATGCACGGCCTCTTCCGTGGCTGCTGGGTATGGGCTGTCCCTCAGAGCACAGATCACAATCAGCTCCTACTCTCACACCTGCTTCTGGCTGGGGCTAGCAACACAGTCAAAGTTCATCTGAAACTACCAGGAAGCCTAAGAATTCAAGGTTGTTTTGTTACTTAACAAATCCAGGTGTTCCTATCAACTCAGCAGGACTCTTTTCTGCATAATCATTCCAAAAGCCTTAGATTTACCTGCCCTCTCTGCCCCTGACTGTGGTCAGAAGGGTAGGTGGCAGGGAGCAAAGCCTGATTCAGCAGCAGCTATTGCTCATTTTCTTGTCACTCTATAGGTCACTGGCTGGCAGAAACCTCTGTGGAAATGCATCTAAAAATCTTTTGAAAACTTGGCCTCCACTGATGAGAAAATTAAATGTGACTCATGCTCCCATCAGCTCCAGACTTGATTACTGCAATTTGATGGACTGAGAAGCTGATGTTCCACTGAGACTGCAATTTGCTTAGGGGAGCAGACGAGAGGCCTCATTGGCATTTGTTGTTTCCAACACATCTCTCTTGTCCTTTTAATCACTAATAAATTTAATTTCACTTCTCACTGAAGATCTCACTCTCCACCTTTCTGGCAAGAGGAACAATCCAGAGGCTGCTTTCATGACCTCTGCTGCAGCTCTAGATGCCAGCATGAAGCAGACCTGCCTGGAGCAATGCCTCCAACCTGCATTTCCCAGCATTGCTTTCTCTAGTCCTGCACAGCTTGTCCATGCAATTCCAGAAGATTCCTTACCATCTTGCAGGGTGCTCCCTGTTGAGTGAGAATTTTTACAGGAACAGGACACATCAACTTGGAGGAATTTAAGTAAAAATGCCTCCTTGTAGAAGCCACAGTCTAATGATTATAAGTGATAATACGGTTGAATCAAAAAAACGGCAAAGAGGAAACCACGTCCCTCTCCTGATATTGTTCTGACAGGATGCTGTAAGTTTTGGTCTGGGAGACTGGGGCTACCCCACAGAAATAGGGACAAAAGAGATTGGTTTGTAAAAGCTGGAAAGGGCAAGACATCAAATCTAAAGTAAAATACTCTTCATTTACTCTCATCATGTGCTACATTATCCCCGAGCTTTGTTAGAACAATGGCAGGGCTCTTCAAACAGCTTCCCTGGGGAGACTGCTCTGCAGCTTAACAACCTTGCTCTGGAGATGTGCAAGTGTAACCAAGGGCAGAATTTAGTCTCTTGTCTATTTAACGTGTTTGCGAGGGACTGCCTGTGTTCCTGGCACTTTATAATAATAGTAATATAAATGCATTTGGATTATAACCAAATGCAGAAACTATGATTTAGCCCTTTACTGTGTTGTAATTCCCAAATGCATCAACATCTATTTAAGTGCAAAACAGTCTACAGTTTACAAATACAAAGCTGCGATTGTCTGCTGTAAGGGTTCTGTATGAGATTATGATTCAATACAAAACACAATTCAGTGTCTGAAATTTCATTTTTAATGGCAGAATAACATCAAAAAAAGTAGCTCTTTCTCCATATGCAGTCTTGCAAAAAAATGTATCCCAGGGACTTGGCCCTTTCTAGTCATTCCTACATCTATAACTGCTCATCTCTTATGCACGTATGCACTCGCACATAAATCAATGTGCTTGCAGACAGACCATATTTCATCTTGCCTTCTAACCTCCCGCTGTCAAGATACTTCCACAGAAAAATGTACACAAATAAAACTAACAGCTCCTTTTTCCCAGACTGCCAGAGTAATGTAGGGGACTACTTCTATAAAACCAAGCTCCTTCTGCTCTGTGAACAAGCACAACTGTGCAGCTTCTGCTGAGATTGCCTTTCTACCACATAACCTGTTCACACTAACTAAAGGATCAACGAGAAAAAACACAACCACATCTTTGATTTTAACTACATTAAAAATTATTTATCTTGATAAGTTACTGGAGTCATCAAAAGCTTTTCAATTTAGCGCACAAAAAGGGAAATAAAATGTTTGAGTACTCAACACAAAGTGCTAACATTTCCTCTGACCTCTGAAGTACTGCTTTATTGTTTGGGTAGGTTTTTTTCCCTCCACTATCATTAGATGGGATTATAGAGGTGCAGAAATAGAAAGTGGTGATGATCAAGAAAATCTTCATGTTGTAACATGGGCAAAGTTATCATTTGCCATCAGTTTTGCTTGATTATGTTTAATATCAGTTAAATTTAAAGCCAAGAAGTTGAAGAGATTCAGAACTCTTCTAATCCTTTACTGAAAAACTGTTTGGGTTCAATGAACTAATTTTCAGTTGATGACAATTAGCAGTATTCTGAGGACTTTCTTTCCCCAAGTTCCTAAAGTATCTCCGGACAGCTAATGGACTTTTTTTAAAAAACCAAGCAAACAGTTAAAAAACTCACCCACAAAAGAATAAAACAGATAACAGAGGTAAAAATTTGACCTAGAGGATAAATAATTTTATATTGTTTTCCTTTTAACAAAATTGAATTCAAACCCATTCTGTTTATTAAAGACATATAAAAAGTCATAAAACAAACATCTTAACAGTCTTCAAACATAACAGAATTGATGTACACAATTAAGTTTTATTAAGTGTGGATTTAAAATATGTATTTCAGTTTAGCTTGATATTCCCTTTAGACCAACACCTCCAACACTCATACACAATATTTAAGCTGCCCCAAAGCAATCAACAAGGACTTTGTAAAGATTCTAACAAAACTACATCGTAAAACAGTTTGGAATATTCTTAAATGTGGAAAAAAAACCCTCGAAAAACAAAGGATGATTTCAATGGAATCTAAGCAAGTTGTTGGAAGTACTGAAAGGCAGAGATTCAGTACAGCGAGGTAGCTCAGCAAGGGTACTTGCAGTGTTCTGACTATTTAGCATTGACACATCCACAGTCAGCTACTGTCTGCTTGAACTCTTCCTGTGTATTTTAAAAAAGGCAACATTCCTTCTGGGCCTGTTGTCCTGCCGTTCAAAACCAACAGAAAGAGTCATCGATTTCAGTGGGATTGGGATTAAGTCTTTAGATACTCTGGAAATTCAGGTTTATGGAAGCAGAACAAAAAGAAACTGTCCTGAGTTTGGAAGCAGTTCCTTGCTCCAAGCGGGGTTTTTAAGTCCAGAGGAATTTTTTCCCATATGGAACCAGTTACCACTTAGAATGCTTAAGGAAGTGGAACTTTGAATTTGGCCCAAGAACTCTCCAGTTCCTCACAGGCTGGCCTGTTGGTGGATCTGCCTGTGCTACCTGGGGATGCACTGATCAAACTGTGAGCTCACTGCCCAGTGGGAAGAGAGCAGAGCCCTGGGGACACGGGCAGTGGACAGTGTCCCTCAGCCCTCTCGCCTGCTCAGTGGGGAGACTTTGATCCCCCTCTAGGGAAGGAAAGAATTCAGCATGTGCCACTTCCCGTACCTTTGTCCCATGGTCCTTTTATTGGTGATGCCAGCTCCCCATAGTTTCTCACGGCAACAGGGAGCGGCCATCAGGTAAAGCACCGAGGATTGGGACCAGATTACTTTTTCCCTGTTATTCACAGGACTGGAAGTAACAGACTAGGTAAACCAAGCACATTTTTTTTTTCCACTAAGGCAAAAGGATATGAATTTCACATGCCTATGGTCCCACAAAAAGATCTTCATCTTGTGTAAAGGCATGTAGCCTCATTAGAGCTCCAATAATCTACATTTGCTGAAGACCTGCTCCGAGGTGTTTGCACTCAGCCGCGCCTTTAGCTGCAATGCTAACCATGACACACACGGAAGCTCTGCATTTATATCGATCCCACATTGACCTATTTCTTTTCTTATTTAGTATTTTAATGCACAATTGCTAGCACAGTTTTTGCAGATGGGCACACCCTCCAGTCTGGACTAGAGCACATTTCTGAAATCTTCATCTCCCAGACAAGATGCAGTACTGGCTGCATGTTTAAATATATGCCTGCATTCCTTTCTCTTCAACACCTAGAAATAGTATTTTGTACTCTTTTTTTACGTAAGTTTATTAGAAAGAGTAGTATTATTTTTTAAAAAGTCATGACTGATTGTCAAACAAGCTAAGATAGTGTTTCTGTTACTATAAGGATCCTTCTATTAGCAAAAAAAAGAGTAAACTTTCTTGTCCTCATAAGCTATTATTCATTACCAACGCAGCAATAGAGAAACCGTAGCTTGGCTTACTACAATAAAGGCTCCGTTTCAATATTAGCATCCTAAATTCTCCGTGCAGGTTTCTGTGCATTGCACAGGGGGAAGGAAAAGAAAAAAAGAAAACCAAAAATTTGTGTTCTTCAGGGATAAAATATAAAAAGATCTCCTAGCTGCAAACACAAACACTTCACTCATAACCCAAGCACCAGACCATTTCTTTGAAGAAGCTTATGAGGCATTTAAGATATACAATGGCACAATATCATACAATGGAATTGAAAGAATTTTCTTGAGAAACCATTAACTTTGAAGGAATGTCTAGACAACTGTGTCAACAAATGCAAATAATTCATGCTTTTCAGCTTCTATCCATTGGATGGCCCCATGCTGAGTATACACAAACTCAGAAGAAAAAGGCATGTCACAGTCATATGACTAGGGAGTGTAACAGAGTCACACAGAAATTCAAGTCAATCTCAGAAAAAAACCTTCAGAAAGCTCTTCCCCAGGGTAAGCCAGCAATGGGATAGGCTTCTGGTCATTTTGGCTAGTTTAGAACAGAGACTTGCAGCTGGTGCACCCTGGCTTCAAAGCAGGGGCAATGGAAGAACCAGCTGTCAGTCATGACCATTCACTTGCTTAGAAAAATAAACTAAAGGACTCCAAAATACTGTACAACCTCTTGCAGCAACCAACAAAGTGGCTTCTGAAAACAATGCTTTTGCCAAAAATGCATCTGTAAGGCACTTAACAGGTATCTTTTAATATATATATATATAAAAAAATAAAATATGCACTGAAGCAACATTCACAAAACCCAGTTGTGTCAGTTGTCCGTGTGTACAGTATAGTACATATATACATTCACTGTGACACAGGCCATCTCCACAATTATACCTTCACGGGTGCTTTGGGTTGCCTGGTTAACTTCAGTGCCTGTGAACAGGAAACAGAACAGTCACTTTTTTATACCCTTAAAAGACAAGCAACAGCACAAGGTAAGATTTTCAATTATAAAGGGCAACAAAACACTGCGTGTACTTGTGGGAGGCTGAGAGAGGAGTCAGCGTGCAGCTGACAGGCTGTGGGTTCTGAGATGATGTTTTTGTCTCTGATAGCCCATCACAACCTCCACTTACACAGAGAGCCTTAACAGAGGAACCACAAGGACTATGGCTGCAGTCCCAGTGAAGGAAGCAGAGATGGCTCTCAGATGCCTTTTAGAAAGCAACTATTTGGACCCCATTCAAGCCACTCGTGGCACAGATAGAAGAGCTTCTGACCCACTTAAGGAAAGACAGCAAAGAAGATTTGTGCCAACACCTTTGTGTCCTCTGGCTTCCTTCCACATGGCTCAAAGCCTCCTCAGAGGATAATCACTGCTGCAGTGGTGGATGCCATGCACCTCTGATGTTTATACCCTTCTTTCTGAGAAAAGGTAAGAATAAGCCAAAGTCCATCACTCCAGAGGTGATCGTATGCCAGGGGGCACCTGACATCTTTGTAGTTCTACTGTTTCTGAGGAAGAAAGAGAAACCCCATGACATTTTTGATGGCAGGGTTCAGCTCTGTGTTCCTCGCAGGGCTGGCCAATTATGGTAGCTGAGCTATTCAGTGTATGACAGAAGTTCAACTCAATGCTCATGCTTCCAGTTTGGCAGGGAGCAGCCTCTCTAACTAAGGAGAGAAATGTGGTAGGCTTAGAAGGTGTTAGGTTTTCAGCTGCTCCTGTACACCAGTGTGGTCACTGGGAAGGATGCTGGCTGTTGGTGTGCTCTGCAGCAAAAAAAGCTCTGTGCCTTCTTATGTGGGACAAATTGGCCTGGGTGAGAGGAAATTCGAGAAATTGGCAAATTCCTGAAATTTGGAACCTCCATTTTTCTGAAGTCTTTTGGGTGAAGATCCCTGACAGACTGGCATTTGTCTGACTTCTCGTTTCCAGCAGGCTGGCTAAACAAGCAGTTTTCAGTCTGAGAGATGCCTGATGGAACTTCTTATTGTAGATATTAACCTTTAATATTGTACATTTAAAGCTTGTAAGCACTGCTTGAAAATCACTACAGCACAAATGTAAACCCTTAAAAAAACCCCAAACCTTTAAAAATAAATGGGCTATGTTCCCCTCAGAAACACCAGCATTTAACTATTGTTAAATCCAGCCCTTTGAGATTAGTCTTTTGGATATTATTCAGCAAGAGACTTTGGAGAGAGAGACATCATTCCACACTTTGTTTGGGGAAACAATTCTTTAACTTTGTAGTTTGGCAGATTCTGCTGCCATATTTACAAAGTAGAAATACCTTAGTGTAGATGAACCTCTAAATATTTAAATTCAATTTCATACAACCCGATCACATGTACTATCATAATTAAGTAAGAATGTCACTGCACTTGAGTACTGTGACTGGATAACCGCCTCCCCCTGCAAGAGAGATGCCAAAAATGAAGCCAAGGTGTTTGTAGAAAATAAACATCAAGGGTGATGATGACATGTTTATTTTCAAAGCGGGAGACCATTATCCAGTCACAACATTCACTTCTATTATACTTATTGCAACTGTACCAGACCCAACCTCATTGATTTTTTCAAAGAGTAATTAAAATAACATTTGTGAATAATACAGAAGACCAACTGAAGAAACTGCTGCAACAGAACAACAATCCCCCAAAGTGGTTCTACAGTGGCATTACAGTCTGATTAGCACAGGAGGTTTATTTGATGCTTAATGAATAAGAAACTAGTGCTGGTGAACTGTAAATCTCTCCAGTACTGGTTGACTGTTCTGATGCTCTGTTTAAAGGCTGTTTTAACTTGCAGCAGCTGACAGCAGCCCCTAAAGGCCATTACTGTCCTGAGAATCAGGGAGGTCTGGATGAGCTCCAGCCCCACTCCTGAGATGCTGAAGAGAAGTCAGCATTGCAGGGATTGTTCTGTCATCAGCAGCATTAACTTTAGGCTGTCTTTCTGCAGGAATAGTGTGGAATTTTCTTTATACCACCCATAAAGTCTCCTGATAATTTCTGATTAAAAGAAAAACCATTACTTTCAGACTGATGGGTGAGTGCCACTGGATTCTCAGATTTTCATTCTCAGATACTCAGACTAGAATATTTTAGTGAGGGCTGATTTCTAAACACAGTTCCTGAAAACTCAGAGTTTTCCTGCTTTTTACAGTTCAGGCAACACACAAAAATCACTGATTTGGGGAATTTAAGCATTCAAGACAGCAAGGGTACTTTAGTGGTGTGAAGCTATAAAATGACAGCCACTGCTTTTGCTGAAAATTGGAAATATGAGCATTATCAATGAAATTATTCTACTGATAAGTGGAGAATGCAGGGTGCTGATGGAGCTGGGCTTCCCACAGCTCAACCATCCCCAAAAATGGCTGCCAAAGGTTGCTTCAGTTGCTGCGGCTTCTTGATCTTTATTATATCAGAATATTAAAAGCCAGCATTAAAGTCGATTTCATGGACTAGCTTTTTGCAGGGTGGTTATTCTGAGAACCTGACTAAAACCACAGCAGTTATTTCACACAGATCACAGAATGGCTGTCAGATGTCAATACCTTCAATTTGTACTGAAATGAGCATAATTTGAATCAGTGATGCTGATTCCAAACCCTCTAGGTTATAGTCTATAATCCTACAAGTTATCCCATGCCTAATTTTGGCATGAAATGTGATGCCCCAGACTGCTGTAGACTTCTTGTTATTGTAAAGGGTGACCCAAGTAGGGTGGAGGGGGTGGGGAGGGAAGTTTTCATCCTGCTTCAATCCAGAAAGTGTCCTTATTTTACCTCATTTCCCCAGCTCCCATGCCAGCCAACACATCTTTGTCACTTCTCCACAAAGGAGATCCAAAGCTGTGATCGTTAGCCAGCTAATGGATGGAGACATTCTTATGGGGCATATTCTGAATTCACAATTTGAATGAATTTGTAATTTGAATTAACTGTAGAGGTCTAACTTCAAGCTTTGAACTTTTTCAGAGTCTTTTCAGCCCCCTTTTCAAGGGGGATAAGGTTCTGCACTTCTAATTCGATACTGCTGTGACTGTAACATTTATAGATGAAGCAGCTAAATAGAAAAATCCCTACCATAGGATTACCAAGAAGGAACCCAGGGAGCTCAGGACATGTTTAGATATTTTTCCCCTCACAGCACACTTGCCATTATAAATCAAATCCAGCAATTCATACCTTTTGCCTAGAAACCATCCAGGATTTTATTGTTGGTACCAACAGACTGCCAAGAAGGATCTGAGCAGGATGATAGATGAGCAAAGGGACGGAAATTAAGGACAGGTGCTCATAACCCGCAAATACTATCTTCAGCATGGGAATCCCTGCAGGCAGAAAAACAGGAGACAGACTCTCACCTCAGACTTTGAGCTCTAGGTAAAAGCAAAGCATTTTATGTTGCATTGACATTTCACCAAAAAAAAAAAAA
>VYXC01004063.1:470404-526017 GCA_013397175.1 Platysteira castanea
TATAATAAAAAATCCAACCCAAACGAGCAAGAACATGAAAACAAAAAAATACATGGCAGAGAAAGTTCTGTGGCAGAAACAGAGGAGTAGGGAATGCCATTAAAGATATTTTCTAATTATGCTAATATTACAGTAAATAAAAACTGCTGCTGAAGACTCAATATACAATACATTCTGCTATGGCATGACTGTTCAGCTGCTGAGCACAGTTCTGTACTGCTTATTTACTACTCCCTCTCACTGGGCTGTTTTGTGCTTGCATGACTGTCCTCCATCCAACCTGCCTAACTCCTGCTTGTAACCTTTGCGACCTTTCTTCCGTCTGTTTTCCACTGGAGGAGGGTCATGTTTTCCTTGTACATTCCCTCCAGTTGGTGAGCTTCCAAATGAGAGCCTGCCCTGGTTTGACTGGTCCATGAGACAAAAGGTTTAATCTGCTGGGTGAGGAACATGAAGTGATCCTGCCCACGAAGCGTTAGGCAGCAGCTGGCGTACAGAAGTTGCTAGATGCTGGAAGAAGTGAATGCTAAGAACTAGAGATGGGCCATTTTTCCTAAGAGCTGGAATTTGCACTCAACAGGGCTAATTCTATCAGACATCTCCATGCACAATCTTCCCGCTTGAGGATGTGATATGTAAAATTAAGTTTCATTCCCTTTTGCCAACATGAAACCAATTATTCCTACTTTGAACATATTACTGTTCAAAATTACCTGTTCAAAATTATCTGTTCAAATCTTGGAACTTTGCTACCATGCTCCACAAAGTGCAGGTGTGGGCAAAACCTGCAACCAGCTCTGTCTTGCCTGACCAGATATTTGCATCGTTGCCAACAAGAGCAGCTGCAATTCCTCAGGAGCCTCCTGAGAATGCACCTTATTTTCTCCCTCATCTTAAACATCATTCTAGGAATCTTCTTCTGGCATCAGCCTTGCAGTGAAGCAGACTACACACAGTTTTCACAGAGCTCATCCGAGTGTCTCTTAGAATCACAGAGTGGTTTGGGTTGGAAGGGACCTTAAAGACCATCTTGTTCCACCCTCCTGCCACAGGGACACCTTCCACCAGACCAGGTTGCTCCAATCCCCACCCAACCCGGCTCTGCCTTGTCTCCTTTCTCAGTAATGACAGAACACTGAGCTTTGTGCCACATACCCTCCATTTCCTCAGGAGGAGGGATTGCAGAGCAGCCAAAGCTGTCATATTTATGTAAGCTTTTCTTTATATCTTGGATAAACTCCCATTCTCAACATCATTTCAAGTTTCCCTTAATAAAGCTGACTCCTCCCTATGTAAGCAAACAGCTTATTTGTTGAATATTACCACTTCACCAGTGTCCCACTATTGCTGATGTGTCTAGGCTTGCTGAAATCTTCATGATGTTTCC
Source organism: Platysteira castanea (assembly GCA_013397175.1). Classification (NCBI taxonomy): domain Eukaryota; kingdom Metazoa; phylum Chordata; class Aves; order Passeriformes; genus Platysteira; species Platysteira castanea. The sequence continues at coordinate 471,792 of VYXC01004063.1, forward strand.
ACAGCACCATTTCTTGTAATAATTATTATTAGCTTCATCACATTACACCACTAAAAATCTCATGCTTGTGCTAGTAGCCTTTATCTATGTGTATATTTCCAGGGACAGATTAAATCAAATAAATAAAGGCTTTCATGCTTTATTTCAGTATTATAATTACCTTCAAAACAACATCATGGACCTATCACACAACTGCTTATTATTAACACTAATTTCTGGGGCTTGGGAATAAATACTATTTAGATAGAAATTAAATGGGCATTTGCATTATATTAAGATACGTAATTTACCTCAAATGCCCATCATACTGTTTTTGTAAACAGAGAAAGGTTTTATTGCCCGTTTCCAAGTCTCAACTTGACCCTTGTGGGTCCTTTTCTATTTTCTAATCACAGAAAAATACACTAGAGTCCCGAGCTATAAACATGCTCTATTTCTGTTTACAAGACAGTACCTGGTGTTTTGGTAGTGCAATTTCATCCACAGATCCAAAAACATTTTAGAAAGCTGAAGGGGGCTCCTACAGAGAATCAGAAACACTACAACGACTAGCCTAAGATCACACAGAAACTAATGGCAGAGACGTGGACAGAATGGATCCAAAGTGACTGAGACAGGCTTTAGATAACTGTACATTTTCTGAAAGGAAAGATAAGAAATTCCAGCCTAAAAGGTAAATTCTCTAGAGGAAAACTATTTCCGTAAACTAGGAAAAGAAGATTAAAGTTGTCAAATATAAATACAAAATACTATAATTAGCGTGACAATATAATTAGATCACTGGGTGGAAAGAGGTTCTTAATTCACAGCTTGTTTAAATACATGTCACAACAATAGGTTCCTGGAAGCTACTAATGTGCAATTAAAGTTCCTGTTATTTACCAGGAAATGCTAACTGGTGAAAAGAAGAAATAATCATCATTTTTGCATGTAAGGACTAGTCTAATGGGAAAAAAACCAAAACGACCTTGTTGCCTTCTTATGCACTTTCTGATCTTTATAATTCCAACTTTGCCAGCTGCAACTCTCTCAGAAAATATTTCGTGACAGAGATCCCCATAGTGTAGTCACAAATGCTTGTGTCAGTAACATTACCACAAAGCTAAACTAAACAGCATGAGTTTTATTTATTTTTAAAAACGCCATCTAAACTTTTTAGTAGCAATACATAGTAGCTGCAAGCATCAGTATGACTGCTAGTGTTTTCCAAACACATAAAACCCATGCAAATATCTAATTAGGAAAAACATGCTCTAATAGTTACTTTTACCTCTTTTAAAATGAAACGCAGAATAAGTATATTTTTCTCATATCTCTATAGATATAGATACATATACATCTAGAGAGAGATACATAGAGAGATATATAGAGATATATATATATAAAAACACACCTGGGAAAAAGCCAAACACTGAAGGCTCATGCCACAAACACCTATTCATGCTGCTGTGGTTTATGGAGTTACAGACTTCCAGGTTCAACTCTGCCAAAGACCCCCACACATATCATGAGACCTGAATAACAAAGTTCTCTTCTGTGCTTTGGTGCCAACTTGGGGAGCTTTGCTCAAAGTGGGGGTTTAACAAGCATCCCATCCTCCTCCAAAGGAAGGAATGGGATGAGAAAGCAGCACCCCACCTGACCAGAACTACAGAGAGCTGCAGCAGAAGGGAGAAAGGGCAAAGATCGTTCTACAGGTATCCCTTTCAAACAAGATCATTGGTATTCCCAGATTTTTACCCCAAATTTCCCTCTTCCCCTTTGTTTGGCTGTTTCTCCTACCAGTGCTCCCCAATGTTCCCATCTTCTTCCTCGCTCTTTGGCCCTGGTATTCAGAGGTTCTTTTTCTGTTTGTATTTTCTCCCTTCCTCGTTTTCCCTCCTCCACTCCCGTGCTTTCGGCCTCCTTGGGCTTGTTTACCAAGAGCTTTGATTTTGCTCGTTGCAGCCATGTAAATTTGGGGTACTTCCACTAAAATCACTCAGCTCCACTAAGGGCAGGGGCACCAACATCACAGTCCCACTGCAGCCAAGAGAAGACAGGCCTGTGACAGGGAGCACATTTTGGTTTTCTCCCTTTTTTGTGTCCTCACTCAGCTCTTTTTTTTCCACATAAGCACCCTGCAAACCTGAGGAAAGTGAAGAAAGCACTGTTTATCCATGACCTTCAACAGCAGCAAGGAAGGGTGAGAGGACTGCTCTTGCAGCCCAGTAAGGAACGCCCTCTTTGCTCTCCATTGCTCCAGGGTATTCCAGTTTGGCTCCAAGGCTGTAGTTATCAGCTGTGGCCAAAGGCCACTGTTTTCCTAATAACCTGCTCAGCTGAAAGCGACTTAATCCTTCCCCCTGTCTGCACCCAACATAGCTTCCCACATCCTCCCCTTTCCCCTTTGCTACTTCCACATTTCCTAAAAGGCCCATGAAAATATTATGCTGCACTTCACTACATTTAGTTAACTGTAAAACAATAATAATAAAAAACCCTAAAAGATTTGAAGGTATTTTTAAGATAATTTAAATATAGGACTCTTTTCATCTAGCTATCACTGCAGTAATATAAATGAAGCAAATTAATTTTAATGCTCCAAGGTACTGATTCTGTGTCACTGTCACTGACAGGATCCAACTAGACTTTACGAGATGGCATTTGACTTTATGGAAGTGAGCACTATGCACGCATTTACAATTTTACAGGGACTTTAAGCTGTCATGCTGAAAAATGTTTATAAAACATTAATCAAAAAATGCCTCTTTAATACAATGCATTGTCTGAAAGATGTTAGAAGGCACATATTGTAAATGGATTCTTTTTCTGACTAAAGTAATTTCTACCAAAAGCCTTTCCCCACTGCTATACAAGTACACAGTGTGGAGAGATAAAGAGCACTTTCTCAGCACATTACTACCTGATCCAAACACTTGGGAAATCACTAATGTACAGCATGCCATATTTCCATGTCACACATGACACATTTGTCTAAAATTACCCAACAGAGTTTGACATTGCAGCATATTCCTTAGCAGAGCTTTCAACTGACATCTGCCAAGTAAGAACTTCAAGTAGGAGCTTTCTTCTTCTAACAAGCAAGTAAGAGTTTTCTTTTATCCTATACCCATGATGGAAGGGATAAAACAATAAGTACTGGAAACTGGGTTTTTTTTCTATTTTAATATGTTTATTTTATGCTCGCTGGATGTGTAAGCTCCCCTTAAAGCACTGTTTCATCATTTGCTGTTTTCTATCACATTGCAATGGGTTCAGAGAACTTAATAGAACATTTTTATTACCACCAGAACACAGGCCATTATCTCTCACACCCAAAGCAGAATTATTGCTAGTGCTCTACTTGCATACTTCACTGTATAGGTTTTTTTCCCTTCCATGTCTTCATAACAAACAATTTATCCTAAACCTTTGTTGCCTACGTTACTGAAACACGTTCCACATCACAAAACACTGCAGCATTTCTTCCCAGGAAAAGAGATTTGGGGCAAAACAAAGAGGTCATGCTAGGGCTATGGAACCATCAGGCATTCAGGAATCAGAACGCCAAAGAACCCTCACAAAGAAGCAATGGAAATACTTGGAAGAAAAGTTTGAGCCTCTGAATTTTTACCTCTCTCTTGTACTTGTCAATGCATTTCAGAACTCTCAATTCCCACAATCTTCAAGTGTAATACACAAAATGAATCAAGTGTATGATGGTAGCTTCTCTGACGCTCTCCATGCTACTCTCCTTCTGAAGGATCCTCTCAGGGGTTGATGTGAAAGGAACATTATTGATCAAATGGCTATTTCTTTTTTCATCTGAGAAAAGACCTGTAAAGAGGGGCATATATTGCACGGAACCTCTCCCAAGCTGCCAGAGCAGGAGGGTTCTAAATTTATGCTGCAAAGACAGTGCCAAATGAGCACCTGAAAATTTACTGCCAAGTTTTGGAATAGCTCTGCATGGAGCCCACTGTATGGTGGGAAGGGGTGGTGAGATTCAGGCAGATCCCAATTTAGAGGATTAGAAAAGAATTGTTCATGCAGAGAGCTGCCAGAACAGCAAGGTATTGCTCATCTCACCTGAAAACTTTCTTAAGGGTTTCCCTGTTTCTCCCCAGGCAAATCATTGCTGTAGTTAGTTTTGAGGAGACAGAAGGTCACACACCATGCCTGTCCTCAGTGAGGCCTAACCAGGGATAGATGTTTCTTGCCCTTGTTCAGACAGTGATATGACACACTAGGATCATGACAGAAGAAGATGCTTTTGAAAAGTAACTGGATTCTCTTTCCTACATCCATGCCCTCTCCAAAGCACAGCCTGAATTCAAGCTAAATGCTTTTCCCTCAGGACCAGTTTCTTTCAGGTATTGGAATAGCTGAATGATATCTGACAACCCATAAGAATACAAATATTTGTTTGCTACTGAGTATTCCTGTTCCAGTCAAAGAAAGTACTTCCAGTGTAATATGAGATCCTATTACAGTGCAGGGAGAATTGTGCCCTTCTGCCCACATACATGCTGTATGAAGACGACTCACGCTTAAAATGTTCTCAGGGAAAAAAAAAGGCAAATTTTTTCCAGTATGTTTTCATATTTCAGGTCAGTGACAAGTGTAATGGAAAGCAAAAACCAGGCTCATGGAGTGGTAAAAACAAACATCTGAGGGGGAGATTACACAAGGGACTGTGAGATATTAAGAGACTCTGGAAGAACTGCAGGAGAAAACTGCAGGAGGCTGTCCTGGAGGTGTTTGGAGGTCTGTGTGGACCCTAATCTTCATAAACATTTCCACCTTTTTTCTTCTCTTTGTAAAGGAACAATGCCCTTGCATTACACTGAATGATTTACCTCTTTGCAGGACTAGAATTACTGGCAAGGCTCTGCCCTTAATCAGTGATGTGGCCACGTACTGGCCATCCAGTTCTGCTGGGATGCAAGAATTTACACTATGTTATAAGACACTGGACTGGTCTAATATTTAAGTAAAGAAGGAGGAGGAAGAGAAAATAACGAGGAAGAGGGTATTCCTTTTGCTATAACTCTAACAAGAATTTAAAAAAAGAAGAAAACCTAATATGCTTTGAATGCTTTTGCTAATTTCTTTTTCTTCAGGTAGCTGGCTCACTATACTCACACAGAAATCAGTAATTCAAGTGCAATTGTAAGTACAGTTACTAGGGAACAGCACATCTCGATAATATCAAAGTTTTAAGGAAATAAAGCTGCAAAAGCTGGGAGGAAGAGAAAAAAAGTAGAGTTTGTCTATTTCTGGAGTTTCAATGGGTGCACTCAGATTGGAAGTGATGTTTAATGAACAACACAGGCAATCTTGCCAGCTGCTAACAATGAAACATTTAACACCAACAACTGAAGACTGGTCCCCGAGACTCCAGAACAACTCCACCTGGCTGACAATATGGTGGTAGGAATTAGTTAACAGGGAATTCAGGAATGATGTGAACCACTGTAAGTCATTTTTCATATGTGACTAACCCTCATTTTGGCACCACAGTGTGGACATAGCAGCATTGTAAGCCCATACTCACACTTCAGTGTTTTTTCTATTGCTTGGATATCAGCTCCCTCCTCATACACACACCTTACTCAAAGCACAGGTAGCAAATGGATAATGAATTACAAATTTGCCATCAATAACTAAGCTACAAGATTAAAATGAACAGAATTTAATCACTTTTTAAAGGTTTAGTAGGTGAAACATACTAATGAAAGGAATTCTGGACAATGAGATGGACAAGTGTCCTAAAGCCATGAAGTTGAGATTTGATTAATTTGATTATTTCCTTGAATATTATTGCCCTTCCACGTACAGCTGAGGCTAAGATTTCACACTATTAAAGTTTTGATTATATAGATTTATTTACATGTATTATTTTAAAAAGCCATTTAAAACATGTTTTAGAGTTGTTTTTATTATATTTGTAAACACAGGCAGGAAAGAATTATGCTCCAACCTGTTTCACACTATCTTATAATCAGATTTTTTTTTTAAGCTTTTTTCCACCTGTAACCTTGACGCAAAGGAAAACATAATACACAAATTCATTATAAAGACGAAACCAAGAAAGCCCCTTTTTTCATAAAGGAAATAATCATAATTTTTCCTGTCTTCATCTAATTACTCCAACCAAGAAAAGAACATATGAGGCCAGAAAACGTTATGGCTCCACTTGGGAAGGTATTTTGAGAAAATAGCTCCCTACACCTTGCGATCCTATGGGATACTATTTCCTATTCTAAAACTCTGTGGATAGGGTTATGTGCTTGCAGTGTTCATGGCAGCTTTTAGAGCTGGATCCCTCTTCCAGATGCCCAAACGATGCTGCAATAGGAGACGTCTATATTTTGCTGCTGTTGTTGATCTTTCACATCTTTGCACCCACTGCTTTAGAAGTGTCTGGAGTCAGTAGCTCAGACTGGCTGCCAGAAGGTGCACTGAGAGCAGCAAATGTAGATGCAACTCTCTCAGGGAGACTCAACATCATCTTCAGTAGTCACCAGCTTTAGTATGGGTGACACTTGTAGCCTCTGCCAGCTTGAGGTAAAAAAAAATATCTTGAGTCATGTCCAAACATGGATCTTCCCAAGGGTAACCTGTCAGCTGTCTGCTGAATATAATGCAGTTTCTTAAAGCAGATAAATTAAGTTTAACTGGTTTTGGTGGGGAGGGAGAGCTCCTGTGTCATTATCATTTTACAGACGGATATATGTGTTTACTTTTTTTTATTTCATTATAAAGAGGTATGAGCTTGCTGTCATTAAAAACCTGCAGTCTGGTTTTTAGTGTCTGATCCAATTACATGTGCTTCTGGAAAGACATACAACCAAATAAATAATTGGAGAGGTGCAACTCTGAAATGACAATTGTTATTCATCGATCTCTTTCTGCAAGTCGAGATTGAGAGATGTAAACTTCAAGTGAATGAGATCTCCTGGGTGAGATTCTTCAGTTCAAACACAGTAAACAACTGTTGTCCTCTGATGCACATTTTAGTACTGCTGCAGGCAAACTTTCTAAATATTAATAAAAAACCTATACAGATGAAAAGGAAGCCCTGGGAGCTGGTGCAGAATTTCTTGCCACATTCTAGGTCTAATCAAAGAAACATATGTTTCAGGTCAGAAAGGAAAGGAGATTCCCTAATTTGCTCTAGTATTTCCCCTTCTGGAACCACAGAGAGGTCAAAATTGACTAAACTGCAACAGATTAAATGTACTAGATGGTGATACTTGTGGTTAAAAAAAAACTCGGGAGAGCCAGGCATTCTGTGCCCAAAAGCCACCCTAACTCACTGGATTTTGCCATTTCCTACTATCAGACTGGCCTGCCAGCACATTTCCCTCTGCAGAGTTCAGCCCCAGGGGTGCTCTGGTCTGAAGGAAGCAAATGGGGTGCACGGCCAGTCACGTATGAGTAACAGGGAAAAGTAAGAGAGATGCTCTGGCACAGATGATCCCAGTGACCACAGCCTACCCAAAACTGTCAGTTTGACTTCCTGTGAAGATAGACCCCCCATGTGAGGGGTGGTGTAAGCAGGACAGAAATGCTTCCATGTGCAAGATGGCATCTCACCTCAGGGGGATTGGTGTGGGCAAGCACGAAACACTCACCCCATCCCCCAGTGACAGAAATCTTCTGTCTATATTTCAGTTCGCTAATATTCTGATATATATAAACACATCTGTATAAAACTTTGTATTATATTATATATATCCATATATCCATGGTTTTGCAGCTGTACTGGAAATAGGTAACAGCGTTTCCCAGGCATTCTTTGGGGTCTACTGAGAAAGAAGACATGACAGTTACTTGGTGATAACGTGACTGATAATACTGGTTAGTAAGAAGCAAATATTGGCTCTAGAAGACTGCCAAGCTAGGAAATGTGATCCACCTGCCTACAGAAGAAAGATGCTAATATGAGAGAAGTGCAGTAGATCAAGACGCTCCTGCTCTCCCCACTGTCATCTCATGTAGCACAAACCTTGTGGTTCTTATTTTCCAGAGACAGAGAGGAGAATCACAGAGCTGAGGAAAAAGCCCAGACAATCACCTGCTGTTCCTTCCAAGCATATGCTGGGCAAAGATGGAAGTGAAGAGAAGATTTCATTTTGGCCCAAAGAATCATCGTATTAAAACTTATAAAAGGTTCTAGCACTCACTAAGCCTGCTCCTGAGGGATCTCAGAAGCAGAAATGGGGGATTTCCTAACCCTCTGGGCTGTAGTGAGGGGTCCAGACACAGCCTTTAGAAGACACTCATTCTTTGAGGCATTCTCCTCCCATCAGCTTCCCTTCTGGCCCGAGGGACAGCACCCACCAGTTCTAGGCAGAGGAGTAGCCAGATCATTTTTACTTACATCACCCTATCAGACACATGGGGAAGGAATGAGACTAAAAGCCTGTAAAAGAGACAAATGCGAATTTAAGCACTACCAACACCAAGAAGTATGACAGGATGTAGTAACGTCTCCTGTCCAACACTCATGGGAAAATTTTGAAGGTAAAAAACAGCATCAAGTCTTACCTTTGAAAACTTTCAGAGAGCAACTAACCAGGATTATTTTCTATATCTTTATGTGAAAGGCAGAGTAGTTTGATGAATAACTGCCTTAGAGGAAAGTTCTCTGCCAGGAGCAGAGAAAAACCACTACATTCCAAAAATACCAGAGAATAGCCTGAATACTCGCTTGGGGCAACACACATGATTTTGCCATCTTACCTTTCTATTACAGAATGATTAAGAGATGCCTCCTTTGTAAAATCATCCACCTTTTATCTTAGCACAAGTTAGAACATTTTAGCATTTTTCTGTTTAAAGGAGAAAGGTGATTATCACCACACAATAAAAAGTCTGCAATGGATTACTCCAGCATTTCAATATATTATTTATCGTGAAAAATCTTATAAGGCGGTATCTGTAGAAAGCATGGGCAAGCTATAGATACCTGGGAGCAGATTGGAGCTAGATGTGAGCATGATACACTCTGTCCCACATGCAGCTGGGGAGCTCGGGGGAAGGCACGGGCTGATTAATCCACAGCTTGGACAATCCCCTCGCAGACAATTGAGTTGTCTCCAGATCTACTTGTGCACTACATCAGGCTTTTAAGAATTGTTCAAGTACAGACCTTCGGATCTTTACTTGAGCAGTAAGAAGCTGAATATTTAAAAAATAAATTTGAATTAAATTAAAACAAAAGAAAGTTGGTGCTTTGGCTTGTATTTCTAGAATGAACTGTATTCTTGCCTGAAAGTATTTGGTAGGCTAGAAACTTTGACTGTACTACTTGAAGGGCTTCATGGTGAAAGAACTGCTACATTGCTGAATCCAAATGAGGAAAAATACACTCTCTATTACAAATCAACCCTGATTTTATTACTAGTCAGGGTTATTTTTTCCTGTTTTGTTTTACCGATCTGCTGTTCATCATACCTCCAGTATTAATATTTGCCCCTGTGGTAGCCAAAATAGGTAACATTACTTTGATTTTTGCTGATAAAATAATTTTACATAGTAAATACCAAGAATTAAAGCAAATATATATTTTTTGACAATCCTGAATTTTCCTTTCAGAGTTGTAACTTCTAGCTAGCAATTCATTCTCTGAAAAAAATAAAATAACATTCTGTATTTGCCTGCAACTTTTGTGTAAGTGCAAGCAACAACTGCAGTATTTTTTTAAAAGAGCCACAGTGATAGTTTTGCACTTCCTTGAGGCCTCTTCTCTTCTCACTGAATGAACTCCAGGGAATGGCATCATGTCGGGCTTTCCAGATGGATTATGTGAAGCCATAGCTCAATGTCATTTTCAATAGCAAGGCTCATAATTAAAGGTCAAATAGTCACTTCATCTGCAATCAATCAATAGAAGAAGTACTAATACTAAGTACTAATCAATCAATGGCAAATGCACTAATAAAAGCCATGCATCAAATGTCTGCATATGTGTGTGCTCACATGTACTGTGCATATATGTGAGCAGGGAGAAGGAGAGAAAGAGAACAAAGTGGGGGTGAAAATGCCAGAGGCCATTGTGAATACTATATTTATCTTGGCTCCTTGCAAGTTCATATCCCGTTTCACTCATTAGGTGAAATGCAAATAAACATTGGTTTTTCTGCATGTGTGATGCCCTGTGTTCAAAACCCTGCCAAAGCACCCACCTCTTCGCAGAGGTACCGGTTTGTGCTCCTACGGAACACAAAGGCACCTACCCTGTGTAATTTGTCCTTACACAAACACGCCCTGCACTCTGATCTTTCAGACAAAAAGTGTGTCAACTGTTCTGTCTACAAAATCAAACCCAGCATATGGGAACAGCACTCATCTCCGTGCAGAGCAAGCACTTATTCATGGATGCAACAGTGGAAGTGGCAGTTGGCCTCATGAGCATGCACTGCATGGGAATTAGTTGGTTTCGTAATATGGTGTGGGAGAAAGTGACTTACAAAAGTCTTCTCATGCCTCTCCTATTACCACTTCTAAAGCTTTAAAGCTGTCAGCTCTTCTCCCACTTTAGTTGGTGCCACTCTCAGCTCCCCAGGGAACAGGCCAGACGTACCTATTTGGAGTTTCACCTGCCAAGCTGAGAGAAATCAGTTTCAAAGCGAAAGAACAAGTGTTAGGGGGTCATTTATACACTACCACTGGAATCTTGAAGACAAACAAAGCAGAGCTCCACAACGGATGTGAAATGAGAGCACAAGCCATGTTTGTGCTTTCAGGCATTGCAGTGACAGAGAGAGAAGGAAAAGCTCTCTCCGCCATAAGCGAGCAGAAGATCTCTCGTTGTGTGGTTTATAGTAAACACCTATGGACAAGAAGAAATGTGCCAGAACAGCAAAAGAGTAAGGGTCAAAATGTCCGTGTTTGTCTTGTTTCTACTAAGATCAGGGTGGACAGGGAAATATTTAAGTGTCATTCAGAAGCAGCTAATCCTTAAAAATAAATTAGATCTACTCTGCTCCCACCTTCAGTGAAGGAAAAAAAGCTGCCTGCTCTGGTTAACGTTTCTGTTTACATCACCAGCTCAGGGACACGCCTCATCACATGCTGGCTTTGTAAAACCCAATACTCCATATTTTCATCCAGATTTGTTTTTATACTGCTTTACTTTATCTGGAACTGATACTAACACCAAACAGAATAAAATATCATTGGTCCCAAACCCAGCCAGCTGGACTCTGACACACAGCAGGCACATCTGGATACACATGGAGTAGGGGTGCACACAAGAGCAGCAGGCACCTCAGGCTTACCAAGGACAGGCTCCCAGGGGACTGCCAAAAGGAGCATTTCCCCATCTCTCTCCCAGGATGACTGGAAAGCAAGCAGTCTGTCCCAAAGCTGACAAACAGAACAGTCCATAGCTGAGATACAGCCCCGTAACACTGCATTCTGCCATCCACCTGTTTCATTTCAACCTGCACACTTAGACATGGGATATCTAGACTAGGGAAAAACGGTGTTTATGGCTGGGGAGAAGCTGCAGGAGTCCTTGAAGTCAAGGTGGCCAAAGTATTTTTGCCAGTGTACTCAGGCAAAGGAAGCTGCAGAATACAAAAGCTGGCGCGTGAGGCTATGCTAATACAAGCAGTAACTTGGAATTGTGAAAATGTGAACCAAAAGGTCAAGGGAGCTAGGAACTTCAAACCAAGTTCTTCTAAAAAAGAAAATAAAATAAAAAATTGAGAGTCTAGTAGCAGAAGAAAAGTGAACTGACTCAGCTGTGTGCACAGAGTCAGGTCAAGACAGGCTGCATAAGGATGCTCGGTAGAGTGAGTAAAAGAAATGAATAGCTCTCATTTTTTTGGGGGGTGATGGCAAACCCCTTTAGGACTTAAATATTTAAAAAGGCTTTGTGCTTATTTTCTTAGTGTCATGGCAAGCTGGCAGAAATATTCAACAGAGCATATATAAAACTATTCTCAGTGGGGAGAGAAGGGGAAACTTGCACATTTGTGCTGTTAAACACACCCAGCTTCTCCAGCTTTTCTTCTGCAGTATCACAGTTGTGCCCTAAGTTCATACACTCCTCCAAACAGCAAACACAGCAATGTGTTATAACTTATGTGTGCAGTTGCTTTTTACAAATACAAGTGTAACTGTCCTGAATACAAGCTCATGTATTTGTTCAAGCTCAGTTTCATAGAACATTTGGCTGGAAAAGACCAGTGTCATTTAATCTATGTTCTGCTCCAAGGCAGGATCAACTCCAGCTATTTAATTCCCATCTGAGGCTTGTCTACAGTGATAGGAGACTGAAGACATCAATAGGCAACATATTCCAAAGCTAAACTGTTCTACACTAGACAGGTTTCCCTGATCGTTCACTTAAATCATCATCACTGTAACCGAGTCCTTCCCTTTACAAAGTCCACTGTGACAGTTACTTTCTCCCTTCTTTGCATCAACCTTTTATGTATTTGAAGATCACTACAGTATTTCAGTTGTCCTCTCTCAACAATCCCAGCTGCTTCAATCTACCTCTGGGGTCAAATTTTTGAGGTCTGTGATCACTCATGGCACTCTCCTCTGACCTCTTTCCAGTTAAGTCCACATAATTTTTGAATTGTGGAGTCCAAAACATTGTGCAAATATCAGAAGCCATAACACTCAAGCCATACAACTTTTGCTACTTCTCTGCAACCCACAGGACCCTGTGTGAAAGGAAATTAGGTTAGTATAATATGCTATGTATTTGACAAAGCTATCGGCTGTTACTCATTTCCTTGTTCTTCCTACACTGTTAAAATAATTTATTAAATGACTTGGTTCAGTAGTTTTCTACAAAATGAAGTTAAACTCACTGATCTATAATTCCTTGTTCCCTCCTCGTTTCCACTGTAAAAAGAGACATTGTGTTTGACTTTTTCTTGTCTTCCAGGAACTCCTCCACTTCCCACAGACTTTCAAAGGCACTTGCTGACAGTTCTGCAGCATAGGCCTGGCTGAAGCAAAGAACCCTGAGGTGAGTTTTGCTCTATCAAACTGACTTGGAAAACATCTCACTTCAGTCCCAACTTGTTCTTCCCCTGTTTCAGCCTGAGTTCTTACCTTTGTTATTGACACTAGCCGTGTTCCTCTTTCACAGATACACTCTTGATAAGTCAGATTTTCAGTCATATATGCTTTACCAAACATCTGTTTTTACAGTTTGAGAACAGTCCAGCTGTGTCCCTAACTGAACATAATGGATGAACCAGAAGCAAGCGGCTTTAAGCATTTCTGATTTAACAGTATTTTCTGAACATCCATCAGAACATCTTATTATCACTATGGGGTCATAAGTGACAAATCTCCCTATGATGTTTTGATAAATGAATTCCAAGAAATAAAGCTATCCAAAGATTCTGCAGACTTCAACACATGCATTTTGCTCATGTTAAGCAAAAGAGTATTGCCTATTTGTGAATTCTGAATACACTACGCCCTTTGATTTCACTTGTACATCCCAGCATTTAGATTTTACTGTCAAACTGGGCAGATACACCTTGCAATCTCTTCAGAAACAGACCTGAAATTTTATCAGCATTGGATTAGGCAATAGAACAGAATAAGAAGAGAAAGAAAAATATAGTTTTCCACAAATGAGGTGGTCTTACTCTACAATCACTAAAATCTCAGCTGAGATGATTATTTTCTCTGCCCTGCAGCAAGGATTTATTTCATCTGTGCAGGAATATTATCCTACTATTAGTATCATACTGGTAGCAGTACTTGTCACACTAAAACCAAAACCATTTAAGCAGAAAAACCAGCAACTAAACCAATTTTTTTTCCAACACAGCAAGGTATGAATGTTACTGTTTTGCTCACAAGCTTATCTCCTGACTTACCCAGGGTGAGGGATTTGTGTGTGGAACAGAAAACGATAGCCACTGTGTCTGCTGGTGTGAAAGTAGAGTTATTCCTAGGAAACAAAAGAGTTTTCATAACCTCTGATAGGAAAAACCTTCTTAAAACAGCATATATCAACTATATTACTTTGAGGATCCATATACATGTTCACATCACTTTGATCAGTCAGGTGATAGAAATAATTTTACCCATAAACGAACAGTAGCATTTGATTTATTTTCTTTTAGCAGAATTGTTTCTCTGTTGTGGCAAGCTCTCTAATGAATACACTCCCATGTGAAGGATAGGAATTTTGAAGACGTGGTGTGTAGGACAGAACTTTACTCCAGCCAAGGTTATTTTGTCAAACATGCAAAAATGTCACAGCAGTGGCCACCTGCCTCCACAAAAGAAGAGAGAATGACCTATGATTTCTTTTCCTAGTATGGAATAATAACTAAATGCTCAGTTTGGACAATATATTAAGTCTACACTAAGGAGTTAGCTTCCACTTCAGAGTAAAACTGCATCTAAGGGTTTACATACTGGGACTAAGGCCAGGAGGGGTGGGAAAATGACATATATATAGAAAGAGATATGACAAGCCAATGGATCACCGTTTGGTCCAAATTAGGAGTAATTCTGTGAGATTCTAAACATTCACCATTCTGAGTGGGTTACTGCTTAAGGAATTTTAGATTTCACAGTTGGGGCATATCTTCCCCCTAGGTTAGGTCTAGCAGTTCAGAAATTATTTAAAAATGCCTTTTAAGGCCAGGATATGATCTTGTCACAGAGAAGTTTTCTTGTGGCACTAAAAAAAGCCTAAGTAGCTCTAAGACACTGTACCCTTCTTTGTGATTCTCCCTTCTGGATATTGTATAATTAATATAAGGCATATGCCTGGAGCCTGCTGTATTGTGGCACTTGCCATGCAGCAGAGTGCTGCTAAAACAAATATTCCAGTAATCCTAAGTGAGAGGACAACTGTGGCTACTCCAACCAGCTCCAGTGATGCCCTGACTCACTGGTTAACACCATTCTCACTATTTTTTGAGAAGTGAATGTACAACTGTCCTTCCTGGTTGATATTAAAAAAAAAAAAAAAAAAAAAAAAAAAAAAAAGCTATACCAAACATTAGTTCAGGACAACTGTATTTTAAGAATCACCATATAAATGTAGCAAATTTGACATATACAGAGAAGAGTGAATTGCCAGCCCAGCAAATGTATCTTGAGATGTAAAAAGTCAAACTGAGTTCTCTCTCTCATATGTCATCAGGATGTCTGCAGGGCAAATTATACCTTCAGTGACATCTGTGCAAATCCATTTTTTTCAGTGGATGAGGTATAGCAGTGATTGATTGAGATTTAACAGCTCTGTAATTAACACACAAGAAAGGACAGAATTCAGGTCCTGCTCTCTTAGCCTATGAAACTCTAACCGAGAAAATGCAGTAAGGACAATATGAAATATCAAAATGAGGTCACCCCTATTCAGAAACCTGCCTTTACATATTTGCATAAACTTTATCACCCAAACCAAAGATATCACACAAAAGAAATATTCAAAGGTTGGCATTCAGCACATTTGTTTACCTTGTGGAGAAGAGAAAAGTCAAAAACATGAAGCTCATCTGAACAGAAAATACTGAAAGAGAAACAAGCTAGAATTAGATCACAATTGCAATTTCTGTGTACATGCCTTTTGTCTTCATATTACAAGTCAGAAACTGGCTGGACCAAGTCTATTCAGAGAAATCCACTGACAGACAACCTTTAAAGACTGCCTGGAAGAACAATACAGGTCATTATATCCAGAGAAGCCAGAATTAATGTTATGGCTGCACAAATTCTTCCTGGGGTAACTCCTCTGATTCAAGTATTTCTTGATACGATGAATGGCAGGAAATAGTGCATATGCTGCACACCTCTTTGCACAAGTTTTGTTTTTTGGGTTGACAACATAAAATCTGTCAGACATGTTCTGGTTGCTGGGCATTTAGACTTTCTATTTTACAGGAGAAAGCACAGTGTGTAAGCATGATCCAAATAAATATTCTCAACCCTGGATATATTAATCATGATTATTTATGGGGAGAGGAAGAGAAGATCATCATAGATGTTTGAATTCTCTCTGAGACAAAGGCTAACTCCTGGGCTGGGCAGTGTGTGTCAGATGTTTCCTTCGAGCTCAGTCAGCTCTGTGCGTGTGGGTAGTTGTGAGCATCCCAAGGGCAGCTCTCCTCTCTGCCAGTTCTGCTGACACCCACAGGGGCTCTGGGGGGCACAGAGCCCACCCCTGTGCTGCAGGGATGTGGGAAGAAGCCGGTGGCTTCCCATGAGTAGCTGCAGAGATCAAGCGTCACCCCAGAGCAAAGGAACTCCCCACAAGGCTGGAGGAGAGACCCTGTGACCTGCACAGACGTTTTCCGAGTTTGTGGGTTATGGGGAAAGGCTTTTACTTGCAGCAGAATCTGGGGTGGGTCCTCTCCCTATTCCTTGTGAAACTTGTGAATGCAATCAGGCTGGCATGCCCCATAGGGCAGTGCAAGTCAAGACAATACACTTGATTTTGACCCCAGTTTACAACTGGGAAACATGGCAGGGATATTAGCTATTACCAGTGACATTTTCTATTCTCTTACATACATTTTCTAGAATGTATAAATGTCACCTCAGCGTGCACTTAATTCCTACTTCATGAACTAAGAGAGCAATCCATTGTTCCTGAATTACAATTTTTCTCCAACTAAGTACGTTAATTTAATATGCACAGAAAAAAACCAATCCCTTAATACACATAATTCTGTAAAGCAATAAATATGTGTTGCTACCAATTATTCCTTGTGAATATTTTGCCGTGGCTAGATTATTAGCATAAAAATTACATAAAAACATTAATCAGCAGAATAATAAACTTAGTTTCATCTCAAACTCCTCATGCTAATTTCACTTCCTGGTGTAGCACAACGCAGGCATCCAGCCAACACATCCAGTGGTGATACAGAAACCTTTTCTAGAATACAATGTGCATACCCATCTCCAAAACTTCCTTGGTTTTTGGTTTTACACATATTCCAGAAAAAAACCCCATTGTTACCAATTGTCTAGTATGTTCCGAGCAGTTCCAATGGTTACCTTAATGTTCTTACTAAGAAATTCTAGTTATGCACACTGGCAATGAAAATCTATATATGATTTTCAGCAAATGGCACATTTCATTCCACATGGCACAAGTACAGAGTTGTCTTGAAGAGAAGTAAAGGCCAAGCAAGGCAACAGAAGCAAACACTTCACATCAACTGCTGTAGGAAAAATGTGTCTTTTGAACTAAAAAAGAATCTTTTATTTTTTCAAAGTAGTGGTCAGCTCAGTAACATAAAATTACCTCATTCTGAGTTTCTCTGCATGTTAAGTCAGAACTGAAAATCTCTGTATCATTCTGTTTTGCTGACAACTCTGCACTGATTTAAGTGCAAGGTCCTTCTTGGGTGCCAGTGCAAAGAAATATTTATTCCATTTTGAATAAAAGCTTCATAGCATTGCTTCCTACTTCTTTGCTTTCAGAATAAAGCATTTATATAGTACCATTTATAATTCCATGTATTATTTTACACAGGTATAGTGTTTCATAATCAAAAAAAAGCCACAAATAGGACAGAATTAAGATCTGATGCACAAAGGGCAGGGACAACTTTCCTACTGACTTTAGTAGAGGTCAGATTTGTAGAAGATACATTATTTGTATTAGACAGAAGCATATGCGGACACACACCTCAAAGTAGGTGATGGACTGGTTTCTTGAAATCTAACAGTTTTAGAGCATGAGATGTGATTTATACTGAAGTATACTGTAGTTACCTCTCCTCCGTGGAAATTGAAACTCCTGTCTGTGAACAGTCTGAAGCGAGATGGGAATTCCCTGCTGGGAGAGGAGACAGTGCCTGTACAGCACTGCCTTTCCCTGGGAGGGAGTGATCTGCAAGTGTGTTTCCAGCTGATGGCAAGGATACCAGCAGCCTATTCTCACGTGGCTGTTATTTAAGGCTGAATGACTTGAGTGCTTCTAAAACAAACTCTAAGAAATGTGCTCATTCACAGAAACAAATCAACACATTCAAACTCCCAACTAGTTTCTAGGTTTATAATATGCTAAGGAAGAACAGTTTAAAAATTATAACAGTGCTTCTGAGTAACAGCTCAACCCCAAATCTTTCCGTGCTCTTTGGAATGTGACATCTGTGCATTTATGGCTGTTTAATAACAAAAAAGCCAAAACCAGAATGCCAGTAAATGCTTGTAAAGTAATACTATGCCCTTTTAGAAAAGGAGGGTCACAGAGCAACCTCAGGCACACCTAAATAGCAGGGTTCATCCCTCTCTAAATGCTTACGCCTAAATGCATCCAGGCCCTAAAAAGTTTGGTAATGCGGTTTAGTAGACGCTTCAGAAGCTCTAGCCCCATGCCAGTATCCCCACAGCTCCCCCACTACATGTAGCTCATTACAGACTCAAAACACAAAAAAGAGTCACTTTAGGGCTGAACTTACTTATCAACACAATTATAATCAAGCTAAATTTATCCAGGTCAATATTTGGATTGGCGAAAGTATCACAGAACGTTGTGTAGATGATCATCAGGAGCACACAGCTGCTGATAGCACCAAATGGAGGCTTCTTCCTTTCAAGCCAGTCCTTGATGTATCTTCGGACAATCTGAAACACAGAAACCAACAGGTTGCCTCTTTTCAAAGATGCAGGGAGCCAAGTTGGGCATCACAAAGTGAATCTGACAGCGGAAAGACACAAAGAGAAGAGAGTCATTTGGATGACGGCCACAGTGGATTTCAAAGCTTCCCTGCCACACAACTCTTCTTCTGGGGAATTTAACATTTGTAGTGCAACTTCCACTGGGCGTCCATAATGAGAGTATATTTTCAAGTACATTCAAATCCATCCTTAATCATGCCAAATGTTCTTTGCTAGCTGTCACTGAGACATGCCCATTAAGCCTCCCCAAAGTTTATCTCCTCTGCTGATACTAATGGATGTATGTAATTATCACAGTCCCCTTTGCATCAACAGACAATTCCAAGTGCAACTTTGGGAATCTTAAAAATCTGACATCTTCAGGAATTTCATGACGGTAGATAATCGAAAGTGATCCATGGAACATTTTAATATTTAAATAGCTAGCGATGCACCAGAAGTTTTTAATTAAATTATAACTCAAGCTTGAAAAGCAAAAGTGCATGTGTTGTGGGAGTTTAAATAATTCAAACTCTGAATATCTGGAGTTTTTGTAAATCCAAAGACAAATGCCATTTGCACGCTTTTAGAATACCAGAATTAACACATGAAAACAAGGAAACCTACTGTACTTAGCGGAACTTCTGCACTTTCAGGAAACAGAATATGAAGCTGTTTTCCAAGAATTTTTTAGAAACAACTATAAATTTTAAAGCAACCTCAACTTTCAAATTATGCTGAATACCACAGCACTAAGCCTCAGCAGATACAATGCATCTATTTTAGTCCTGCCTGGGGAGTCACTTTTAGTTTTTCTGTTACTTTATAGGGTTTGAAAAAACTTTTCAAAGCTTTTACTGTACAGCTGCAACTTGTGTTAATTTTTCAGCAATCACATTATCTTGCCTAATTTCTCCTGAGACCTCCTGATGTTCTGTTACCATGCTCTTTTAGAAATCACAGCCCAGGATCCTGAAGCACTTCTGCCAGAGGGCTACAAAGGTTTCTTGTGACCTTCCCTTAGCGGTACCATTAACAAACATCACCACCATTGGTTTAATAACACAGAGAGTCCTAGAGGTACTCAAGATTAATATCAGGGCATCTTCACCAATGCTACCATAGGACCCTTTCACACAACAAATGCCAAAGCCACGGGATCAAGTTGCTCTCAGTTTTCCTCATGGCTCTCAGTTTTCCTCACTGCTTTCCCAGCTTGTTTGCAAGTCTCTCAGCAGGGAAGTCCTGGAAGCAGCTATCCCAGTCACCACAGCAAAGAGACTCCATCAGGGCACACACTAAAAATTTGGCACGTGGGCTTCATGCCAAGCTAAGCACGCTGAAGATCAGCACTCACCTCCCAGCACTTCTGGGCCTCCTGCTGATGAAAAATAACAGATTTGCAGGAAAATATCTAAGGGAATGCTCAGTGCCCCGGTGAAAACACTAAACTTTAAAATGTCACACTTGCCAGATGTGTAAGAGAGAAAATAGCAAAAAATATAAGGCCAGGCTTCTAAAAGAGCCTTCACTGGAGCTCCTTCAGCCACTGGGTAGGAATAAGACACTGCATTAATGAAAGAGACAAGAAAGTGAAGACATGCAGAGAACAGTATGAAAGACATCTAATGGGAAGTTCAGATTAGTCTAATTCTGAGCAAATTCAGGACTCTAATTACCAGAAGCAAAAAGGAAAGTCTTTCACTTCTAAAGTGAGTGGTTTTTTTAAAGAAAGTTTTAAAAAAAAAATCCTATTATCCCTTAAATTGTCACATTGGGTAAAAAGGAAAACTACTTAAGGCCACCTATTAATTTATGGTCCTTCCAGAAGATTTATACTGAAAGTAACGAGATGTTGAAAAAGAAAAGTGATGGTTCATTATGCCATGGTACAACTTCTAGTAGAAGTATTTAACACAAAAACTATAATCCTGTGCCTGTTCAGGGTCTAATTATAACAGACATGACAATAATACATTATACACATATTTACCCTTGACTGACATAGAAGAGAAATAAAAAGCATTTAGAAAATGAAATTGCAAGTATTTCCTCAGAATCTTCAATTGAGTGATACCTTCTTTAAATATCTACCTCTACCTAGTCTGGAATTTTTGTGAATCTTCAACCATAAATACCAGCACAGCTTCTCAGTGCATGCTGCATTTTAAAATAATTACATAGTCAGACCCTGAAGAACTAAATTGTGGCTTCAGGAAATCATCTGATCAACGCAGCATCATGCTAAATGTGCACAAAACACAGACAAAATACATCTTCTCTAACACAAAATCCCATACATTTTGATCTTCTCACACGGTTCAACAAGATCTGTAATTTCAGAGGTCAATTCAGCCTATAATCACTAATTCAAGGTAGCCTAAATTCTTGTATAACTTGAGGGGAGAAATATAACCCTACAGAAGCTCATGTCAGCTGATTCACTTTGACTGAAAAACAGTCCATTTGTTATTCATGCCTGGCAGAGTTGCTTCAGGACAAGGATGCTTTGAAAGCCTTTTAATTCTTAACCCAATTCTATAACTTTTCAGGGTAAACATGGAACTACAAAAAAAGAAGTGAAATAATGATAAATGCCACAAATACAATAAAGACAACACACATTCAGAGCCTGGGCTGAGATACTAAAGCTTCATTTGTCTGGAAATGCAGTGAAAGCTAACACAGTCATTTTTGAATGCTAATATGAACCACTGGCATCCAAAATAGATGCATCACACCGATGGAAAAGAGCAAAAAGGGGATGTGCTGGGTTTGTGTGGCAAGGTTTGGTAGCAGGGGAGGCAACAAGGGTGGCTGCTGGAAGAAGGTGCCAAAAGCTTCCCTTACGACTGATGGAGCCAATGACAGCCAGCTCAAAGACAGACCCATCCCTGGCCAAGGCTGAGCTCACCAGTGATGGTGGCAGGGATGAACTGTAAAGATTTGTGTGCGGATTCAAATGCCAGCCCCAAAGAGCAGGGAAAGGCTGACCCACAGGTTGCACGTGAAAGAACATGAAGGTGAATCCTTCCCTCAAACTGCAGTTTAGTGGAGAAAACAGCGGGAGAGAAGCAAAACTAAGTAGCAGGTGACATTTTATAAATAACCTGCACGATGAAAGATGCTGATAAACTCACAGAAAAGTTAGACAATAAAGGAACATAAATGTGTCCAGCAGGCAACCACTTCCTGAAGATTCTGGCAATCTCCAAAGGTTTTGGAAAGGCATCAGCTCAAATTTGCTTCAAAACACAGTTGCAGGCTCAAACTTTCCTCTTGCCCAGGATTTAATTTTTAACAACAAAGAAATGTAATTACACTTGAATTAACAGTAGTGTCCCCATTTCAATTTAGTTCTTCTACCAGAATAGTTATATCCACAGTATTTTTCCTACAGACTGCTCCGTATCCTGCCATAACCTCCTTGTCTAAACACCAGCCTCCCTAAGCAAACGGGCTGACTGCTCATATGCTTATTTCACTGAACATCTCTGGGCAAAGAAACATGATCTGCTGTTCCAGGAAAGCAGGTAAATAATGCTCATCTGTTATTAGATCATACATGAAAATAGCAGAGGGCGTATTACAGAAAAACAATTCACTTCTCTAATTGTACCTTCAAAACAGTGACACTGTCTGCCCAGAGAAATCTGTCAGTAAAATACAGCTAGCCTGTTTCCACCTGTCTGCTCAAGTGCTGGATATACAAGATAAAAAAATGCAACAAACAATGTAATTCATTAATGTTCATTATTAATTGAACTAAATAGGGCAAGGAGCTCCCCCCCCTCACCGTATATGGACTGGAATAATTTCTGACATTTGTCATACAGTACAGTCTTTAATAATTATCTAGATCTTTAACTTGTTTGTTTATTAAACCAAAGAAATGGAAAAAAAAAATGACCAACCCAAAAAGCAACCCAAACCCAAAAAACCCCAAGGAAATAGATAGGAAGCCATCTTTTTTTATTTCCATTATGCACAAGAGTATCTCTTGGTATTTACATCATTATGTAAAATAGGTTTTTCCTGATTCTAGCAATTCTTTCAGACTGATTTTCCTCTTTAACAGAATTTACAGTGGTTTTACTGCACTTCTGCTCCTTTTGTTTATTGTGTATTGGAATGTTCTTCTAAATACCTGGGAAAAACACCCGGTTTTACCATCTCAACAACGGGGCACAAGTCACCTTTTCCTTGTGCTAATCACATGAGTAAACAAGCTGAAACTATGCTGGATTACCACCACACCTAAATGCAGCAGTTACATTACTTGTCTTCTAAGGTAAGATTCCTAACTCTTTCCTAATTAATATTATTACTACTTATAGCGACAGATTTATGCAATGAAGTCTAAAATACAAAATTTCCCCTTGAAAATCTTTGAGTCAGGCTAGATATTTTCAACAGTCCAGTAATTTTTCCATATTTCTTCTTATATAGTGATGGCAAACAAAGAAAGACAATTGCATGGAATATGGGGAACTACGTCAGTGAAGCCTGTAAGACATGAAAGGTGAGAAAACTGGGAAGAAACTCAACTAGCATGACAGCAGCTGTGAAAACCAGTATAAAGAATCAGATCCTGGAATGGAAGAGAGATTAACTGGGTTGTAGAAATGAAATAAGATGGAACATCCTTCACAGGTTTCTACAGCACAGCCACTCTCCCTTTTACAAGGTCTCCATGCCAGTTCAAATGCTCAGACCCTTTTACAAGGCAGAACTTGTATCACTTCAGCCAGACCCTGTCCTGATAATTTTAGAGGGATTGTACCTCTGTGAAAGCATGAATTCCCACCTGTTCCTGAACTCTGCTGTAAAGTTCCAAACTTTGTGATGGTTCACCTGCTTTCCTAGGACATCAACAAATGTCAAACCTATCCTTATGGTACAGAGTGTGCAATCTAATGTTTCCTTTCTGAAGATGGGGTGGAAAAAAAGCCATTTTTGCAATCTGAGGGAAGAAAATCTTTTTCTACAAGCACCTTGGTTTTTTTCCCCTCAGCTTACCAAACTCCCCTAAAAGCTACCTTACTCCATGATGCCAGTCAGTTTACTCCCAAGAGGTAGTTCCTGACACACATACACCTTTAAAGCAAGGTTTATAAAAACCACAGGAGGCCATTTTCAACATTAACTCACAGTTCGGGGTAATTTACAACTGTTATTGAACTATGCTCTGAACAGGTACAACATGGTAAGAATGTGAAGGGTGCCTGCAGCAGCAGTACCTGCTTCCTTCATGTTTTTTATTCTGTGGAAACTGGGCTCTGCTCCCTGTGAGTCAGGTGTTAGAAGGGATTGAACTATGCTCTGAAGGCTGTTTACCTGCTTTTTTCACCTTCTGCAACAAGCTCCTAGGAGAACTCATCTCCCAGGGTACCCCTCCTCTCTGCAGCTCCCCTGGACTTTGAAGAGAATTAGGGCTACTTCTGTGCGGATTTAATTTACAAGAACAGAAAGATTTGACACTGTTCCCCCTTTTTTTTTTTTTTATAACTGTTCTGTTAATTTTTGTTTCACTCACACCTTAGTTAAATAGTCCCTTCTACTCCCTATCAACTGCCACCTACCTTTCCCTTTCCATTTCTCATTCTTTAAAATTAAATACCTTGCTAAGCTTTTGAGTTTCAATTTCACTTACAACTTGTATTGCAACATAGCACCCTTTTAGACTTGTGTTTATAAGCACACCTCCAAAATGCTGATAGGGCTCCTCTGGAACATTTTGGGCAACGATGCAGAAGACACTTAAAATCCTTTACTTGTAGGACATCGAGATTTTTTTTGTGTGTGACTAGATTCAGTGAGGATTGCTGTACAACTGGTTTCATTTTATAGATTTGGGAAGAAGAACTACACAGAATCATAACATTAATTTTAGCTTTAGTTAAGGTCTGTTTAATGTGAAGTGCCCACTTTATGCTGGCAGACAAATTACCAATGGGGCAACTAGAGAATGCATGAATGATAATGTACAGACAAGCTTTTTATTATTTATTCATAGAAAACAGTGGGTTTTGGTGTGCTGCTTTGAAAAATGTTCAAACTAGTAGAATATAATGAAAGCACAGTGAAAATTCTATTTCATTAACATTTAATCATAAATCGCTCCTTAATATAAAACATAAAATAAAAGTCTGTCATAAGCACTTAGGTGTAGGGAATGGAGAAAGTCTTCAAAAAGGGGGAAAGGAAACACTGCAGTGGGTTTCACTGTTCCTGTTATCTGTCACTTCAGAAGAAAACAATAAGCAAAGAAACAACAGTCTCCAGCTAAATCTCACAACTGGTCATGAAGAAACTGCTTGGATATTTCTCAAAACCTTACATTTTGATGGCTAGAAGTATTACCAATATCTATGGGCAGGGAAACAATGATTGTAGCAAAATCACAACAGCCCAAGAGCAGCAATCTTAACCAGGGCTCTGCTACACAGATAATCAGAAATAATCAGAACTTCAAGCTGCCAGAGCACATTCAAAAATCCTTTCCATGAAGTATCTATTACCATGTTTATCGTATAACAAGTATTCTCAAATTCCCCTTAGAGGTATACAAGAGTGATGCACAAATAACAAGCTCTTACCCACTACAGATCTTCAAGGCTTATAGAAAATTAGATCTTTATAAAATACTATAGATTATGTCCCTTTTTGAGACCTCTTGTCAGAGGGGTCTTATCCGTTACTCTACAAATACACATGCAATATTATACTATCAATACTGATTTGAGTAACATCAGACTGTCAATTAGCAAAACACACCTGTAGACACTGAGGACACAGGCTACAACATTTTTTAGGTTCAGACAACCTGCACATCTCTGACAAAGAACAGAGTGATTCTCCTTATTGGGGACCATCTATCAATCACTGCTATCTGTGAGACTCGGTGCCTTTCTGGTAACATACCTCCTTCCTCCTTTAGTTCTTTCTTTCCCTAAAGAATGGGCCACCACCTGAGCAGAGCCTGTACCTGCAACCTGCAGCCCTTTACACATTTCACTGTCAGCAGCTAGAAGAGCATGTTTGACTCCTGAAATGCTAAAAGAATTGTTCACAAACCAGGAGAAAATAAACATCAATTACACTACTGTGACTTCTTTCTCCCAGCCATCATTAAAACTTCTGACAAGCCAGCCAAGCAACCAAAACTCTCGATACATTTTGCCATAGAGCAAACAAAAAACCCCAAACAAAACAAATCTAAAAGCACCTTCTCATCTCCTTTGCTTATATCCCAGGGGCTGCTCAAACAGCCAGCTCTGCAGCCTGCTCAGGAAATGAGCATTTAGGCAACACAGGTTTTCCCAGAGGCAAGATTTTTTTAAAGGAAACTAAAGCCCTTAAAGAACGCTTCCTTTAAGCAGCCTCCTCTGTTTTACACTGACGTGGTTCAAGCATAAAGCCCCTGCTGATCACAGATGAGTTAAAAAGGCTGAGGAGAGGCAACCCTCCAAGCAAGCATGTTTCAAGCTTGGGGGTTTTTTTTCCCCAATCAAGCTCTTTGCTACCAGGTAACCTTACCAGGCATTCTTCCACTGACTTTTCTGCTGAACAGTATGGCTGCATGTGGTAAGGAACTGACGTTGCGGGCATGAAATGATAAATTAGAACTAATTGCTGAAGGCATCACTCAAGAATAGTGGGCCATTATCTCCTAACGCATCTGGAACCCCAGAGTGAGCGGCCTGCGATTCACAAACGCATCCCTGTGCCACATGTCAGGCAACAGTTCAGTAATGAGTCAGTGGTGGTCTATGAACAAAGGGCAAAACTTCCCATTTAATTGGAACAGATGAAGGGCAAGGAGGCCTATCACTAGATCTCTTGGTATCAGTTCTTTTCTTGCTTATCGTTTTCCATGACTCCTGCCCATTACTTTTGGATATCCACCTTCAGAAATGGCTTCTATTCCTATCTGGGCAGGTTGGTTTACCTTTGTGCAGCTCTACCTAACCAAGACAACCAATGTAAACTCCTGGCATTTCTGATCTGTAGCTTTCATTAGCATTTCTCTTCTATATCCTCTGAACAGATATATTGAAGTGCAGTAACTTCAGAAATAAAGTCTTTACGCTGAGAGGAATGTGAGCTACTTCTGTTGATTATTCACTTCCAGAAACTGCTTCAAACACTTCTTTAAAGAAGAATCATCCTGTTTCTTGTTGAAGTGTATTTATAAAAACCCAAACTATTAATTTGTCACTAGGTTACACAAACTTTAATATTCTCTATTTTTTCTTTCAGTCGTTATGAGAACTCCTAAATCCCATCTCAGTTAAGTCTCATCACAATTCTGATTTCAACCTTGTGATCACACCCAGCACTTATTTCATACGCCTACTGCTCAATTCATGATACTCAGCCTTATCACTTCTTACAGCTAAAAGAACACCTAACTACACCAATTAGCTCACATATCAATTTCTTGTAACATCTTTCCAAAGTAACATTCCATTATATATACAGATGAAAGTCCTCTTGAAATTTTGCCATCACTGTCCAGCTACCATCATCTTTGCCCCATCTACCATCATCTTTGGGCTTATCACATTGCAGTACAGATGCTGATACTCCACGGCTGTAGGACACTTTATTGCTAAATCTGCTGCCATGCATCCGTTTCCCAGAAATTTCTACCTAAGGCT
Source organism: Platysteira castanea (assembly GCA_013397175.1). Classification (NCBI taxonomy): domain Eukaryota; kingdom Metazoa; phylum Chordata; class Aves; order Passeriformes; genus Platysteira; species Platysteira castanea. Next base: position 499,061 of record VYXC01004063.1, read on the forward strand.
TCCAACTAACAGCTTCCAGTTTTTGGACCTTTTGAAAGAGAATTCAAGTACTTTTGCTTGTCTGCTTTTGGTGGACACTTAATTTTGGTGAGGTAAGAATGCAGTACACAGGAAGGTTAATCAGCAACAAGTTGTCCTAATTAATAAGGAAAGTCTTTGGGATTTAATTCAAAGTATGAGAGCAGTTCCACAGCCTGCAGGGACACAGAGGTAATGTCCATTCTCCACATGATACGGTTATAGAGAGGTTACACAGGTGTTGATGGCTACCGTCATGCTTATTATGCTCATCTAGACTCCAACGTGTGTTTTTAATCAAAAGAAACTTCACTAGGAATTTGTTAATTTACAGTACATGCCAATTTTGAAATGTGCAATTATAGTTTGATACATAGACTGATTGACTGTCCTATGTAGCATGGGCAATGACAGATATTCTTAACCTTGTCCAGGGTGCTCCTTCATAGCCTCTGCTTTCATTTACCTGTATTTTAACCATGCCTTCCATTCCAAAGTCTGCTTTAGGCTGACAAAATTCAGAAAGTTCCAGTTGAACCCAGAGTTCAGCTGGATGCTACAATGAGCCTCAAATCCCACTGATATTCCCTCTGTGCATTCTGAATGCCTGAAAACAACAAATACTTACAAGTAAGTAAGAATTAGACTTAAGGTGTTTTAGTGCCCAAGAACAGTGACAACAGTTCTGACATTATTGCGATTTCCCACCATGACACGGGAGGAAAAAATAGCTAATATTAACATTTGTGAACAAACAGGAACTACAGAGACAAGGAGCATAGAAAACCTTATATATGCAATCAGTATTTTTACTTCAGTGGAAATTTTCATCATATGCCGTGAAAAATAGGGCTTCATGTGAACATATGAACAATAAGTATAAAATTAAATATTGAACAACTGCTCATTTCAACAAGTATCTTCCACCCAGAGTAACATGATAGAGGAGTCATAAAGAAATACTTTGAAATTGTGCAACTAAACCCCTTATTGCAAAGCATAAGTGAAATGGCTCAAGCAGACTTAATTTTATGATTTCTTAACATGTGACCGCTTAGCCTTTATATGTTTATTAATGTTGAGATTTTTTTATTCCTGTAATTATTAGTAGATACTAGGGAGGACTTCCTTCACCCCCCAGGCAAAGGGCATGTGACAAAAGGACTGTGTAGTATTCTCAAAGCTCATTTGTATGGAGCTGGAATTTCTCACAGCCTGGGCTGCCATTTTTCCCACTTTATGTTCACGAGCTCCCTCCTCGCTCTGCAGCAGCGTATGTTTGTGGTAGTGAGGGACAGATGCTCAATCTCAACAAAGATCAATGTGGCTCCAGGGAGCACTGTAGCATCTTTTCCCTGATATTAGACTTCACTATCCTGAGGCTGTTCCTATGTGGCAGCTTATCAGGTTGCCAGTCTGTCTTTAAGATAGCTCTCTTTATCTTGTTTTTTTTAAATAAGAATGTATATTTAAAAGACATACCTGTCCAATAATGAGAGGGACTACAACAGTCATAAACAGCTGCGAGAATATGGATGTAAAAGGCACAGAGGAGGATGATCCAAGCTACAAAATAAGGATATACCATTAACATAGCACTTTTTCTTAGAATCTGCAAATTTCATACACCGCTATCACACATTAATATGCATTTTACTTCACACATAAAACTGGGAACTATGTGCACTGGAAGTAGCTGCACACATGTTTAATAGTTAAGCCACAATAAAGCATTCGGTGTTCCACAAAACAGAACTATTATAATCTCTGATTATTTTATAACCTAGGGTAATATTTCCATCAATATTCATTTAATTGAAAACCTGCTACACATACACACCAAGTAAATTACATAAGCATTTGTAGGATGATAGTCTAAAGAGACAGGGAGTGAATCCTCCTAACTAAACAGTTAGCTTGACTTCCTTTACCATTTATACAAACATCAAGCAACTGAAGTCAGTGTAGTTATCTCAACAAATAAATTAATAGAATAGTGAAGACGACATTCACATGTTTTATTTCAGTGCTGTTAAAAAAGAGATATACTGAAAGTATATAACTATTCTTTCGTTAAGACAACTGAACTGACAGGCTTAGTCTTCAAATAGGTGATCTCTACAACGGTAAATGCTAGAAGTATTTTTTTTTTAAGATGCAGGTAGAAAACAGGACTTTTGGAACCTGCTTCAGAATGTTTAGGAGAATATACAGTATTTTTTTACATTCTGACTGGACTTGTTTTAGTTTAGGTAATTGGAAAGTTTAATTTAATGTAGTTTAACAGCTCTCTAACAGCAATAGAACATGCATTAAGAAATATATACTAAGAAGACTGAACAGCACTGTCAGAGTTTCCACAGACAATCACTTGCTCCACAATGAGGTAAAGGACACAACACTGAGGTTTTCACAGACCCACACTATTTTATATTTTGCACTTCACTTTAAAGATTCTCAAAATGACAACAGAATACAGAATCTTTTCAGCACCATCTAAACAATGCTGATTTCCTAAAACGTTCTTACATATATCATTCTCATAAATTATACTCAGACAGGATTATACTCTTCACATTTACCTTCCTTTCCAAACCACCTGCATGACAGACAAGGTGATCATGCAATCTAGTAAGTTTCTACAAGTCTGCCTTGAAGTATCAACATGTGGCCTTACAAACGGGTTTAGCATAAAACAAGATTCTTCATGAATTTGAAGAACACAAAAAATCTGAAATTTCATATACTGATGTATTTTACTTTATGCAGAAACATGCAACTGCACTGCTTTTTTTTGTACATGAACATTTGTATATGCACCGCATGGGAAATTGGTGAGCATGCCTGCAGGGATGTGTCTGGGCAAACCGAGCTTTCGGTGCAGGCAAATGGCATCAGATCTCCTATGTCCCTTTCTGAATACACTCTGGGTGGAGAGTCTCAGGAGGAATGTACAGGATCTGGCTGTTTCCTGTGTACTACCTTAAATGGCAACATCAGCTAAGACTCAGTCTGGCCACTTAATAAATGACAGCATCTTGTCACCATCACCTCCAACTTTAACAATGTGGGCACAGAAAACTCTTGGAGGGAACCTAAGCATGATGTCACAGCCAAGAATTTTGGTCTGCACGCTGGGTGAAAGTGAGAGCACTGAGATTAAGGAGCCTAAATCTCCCATGGAGTCAAGAGGGAGAAGTAAAAGCTTGCATAGGGAGATTCAGATCACCCACATGAGTACCCGAAATCTGGCAGTGCAGCCAGATCCCCAAGGGCCACAGGGCACTCTGAGTGTTTCCCTACAGAAAGCACAGAACTCCATCACCCTGCTCATGATCTCTTTGTTTTAACTCTTGTAAGGAGCTTCTGAAATTTTAAAAGGTTCTTAGTTTTTCAAACTGTATTTGGAGTTATTGTTACATGCTGAGGAGCTAAAAGCATTACTTACTGTGTATTCCTTTTCAAGTGAAAGTGAAGATTTTTAAACTTTAAAATCTGCCTGGGCCACAAAGGAGTGAATCTAAGCAAGCAGTCTGCGTGCCAGGACACTTGCACAGCTTCACAGAACTATGACACTTTGGCAGTGACTCCTGTGCTTTTCCATAAAAACGTTGACTGGACTTTGCTCAAGACTTTTAAGTTTTACGCTCAATGGTTGCATAATCAGTTTCTAAGTCAGGAATGAAAAACTATTCAACAGCATAACGTGCTGCTGAAAAAGGCATAGTCTTGCCAGATATTTTAAATATTACTTCAAATGTAATGCCTTCAAACTGTTGTGGATTTTTAAGCACTTTATATATCCATAAGGATATGTTCTGCTTTGGATGTGGGGTTTTTGGTATTTGTTTTGTTGTGTTTCCTACATAATTAGAAACTGAATTAAAGGTACTGATATTACATACAAATTCAAACAGACTTCTAAACTTTGTTTCCCTTCTGTATATTTTGACAATGATTTCAGTAGGCTGGTTTTCATCAAAATCTATCTGTTAGATTATGTCTATCAACTCTTGTATTACCTTAACCTTAAATCTATTTCTTGAGAAGGACACGGAAGATAACATATAGGCTGAAGAGAAGGCAGGAACTTCTCAATTACACAGAAGAAAGAGACATCTTAACCCAGACTCTGGACATACAGTGGCTAATCATGAGGAGTCAAAATCACTAAAGAACCCACAGCTAATGGCAGCATAATTTAACCAGGGTCTTTCTTAAAATCTGCAGCATGAAAACTCCTCAGGCTCACAACCCTAAGTGTCCCACAGACTCTCAGACATTGCCTGGGTTCCGGAGTTCCTCTGAACACATCCTTTGGACATGTTTGCCACGCTTGTTTTGAGAAAGAGAAGTGATAACTGAGGAACAGAGGAAACAAAAACCTTGATAGAATGTTAATCAAACCTTCTTACACACTTAAAAAATGCAAATATTCTGTCTGAATGAATAAATAGGATTTCAATCCTATAGGATTTTTTTAGTTGGATCAAGCAAGGTTCTGCACTCCATTAGCTATCATTAGTTAGTTTTTTTTTTTAAACTAACTACCTAGATGATTTGCATTGCACAGAAATTAGTATTATGTTAAAATGGCTGATTATCTTTGGCTGCCCTCCTTGTTATAACAATCTCCATGCCTAAAAATGAACCTTTCTTCAATGGCAAACAGAAGTACTGTAAGAACTGGCATAAAAACATCATAAAATCAAACTTCTGATTTACAGCTGAAAAAACCCCACCCCTGCCTGATTGGAATGACGTATGGAAAATAAAATGCACCACTTAATAAAAAAGGAATCACAGATTTTCATGCCACCATGTTACCTATGCTTATTTAGAAACATTTTTTGAAGTTTGATATTGTGAAGAGATTGTTACACACTATTCTGGACTTCAGAAGCATTTCAGTTAAAGGTTTGTTAATAAGCCAGCCCTTCTTTAATAGATTCACTATTCAAAAAAAGACCCTAAAAATTCCTGCTTGGGGAAAGACACTTTTCACTTAAATAATCAGAGTGATTTCAGCAGGGCAACTCAGATAAGCACAAAGATAATTCCAGGCAAATCTTCCCAAACAATCCTGTCACCACGCAGTACTTCAAACCTGACCTGCAGCATTCTTGCTAATTTAATCCTAGACCTTTCTTCTCAAGAGACTGCCTGTTTTAAAAAAACCTGACAAATTATTTAGTGGGTTTCTTTATGAGTTCGTGGTAGAAACAGTGGCTTATCCTTAATTAAAAGGCTATATTTAACTGGATATGGTAAAGAAAACAAAGAGCAAAACCCAACCTTCCTTGCATAAAAACAAGACAATTCCATCTCCCAGTCTAGACTCTCTCCACAAGCCAGATGCTCCATTCTTATCTTTCTGGCTGACCCGGCAGGTATCACAGTGGGTGTTTCCACATCTACACTGCCATGGACTCCGAAGAAACACATCCTTCCAGTTCCACCAAATAACAGCCCAGTGACACATGTGCTGCACACATTGCATCCACTTCGGAGCAGGCTGTCCTTTGGGGGTGGCTTTTACTCTCGCAGTGCTCTCCTGCAATTAATGCTTCCTCAGGTTGTGTCTTTGTGCTCTTCACACACCATCAACCAGCTTCAGCCTCACCAGCTGTTGAGCACAGAAGTGAGGCAGGGGTGAAAAGAGGGCAGAACTGATGGGAAGGGGCCCTAATGGCTGCTCTCTTAAATGAGATATTCAATTTTAAGCTTTTCTTTTCCACATTCTGGTGGAAAGGTCTGGCTACTCTGACACTCTCTTTGTATTTCGCATTCAATGCTTTATTGTCACTGCTTCTGGTTCCTCTCATCCAGCCCAGATCCAGCTGCCTCAGAGGTTTCTCTGGACCACCCCATGCCCTAATCCCTTTGTGTCCTGTTGTGGACAGCAGGGCCATTACAAAAAGGACATGGAATGCAACACACTTTTGGAAAAGATGGGGATGGGATCCAGTTTAGTGATGAAGGGCAATGAACAAGAGTTACCAGCCGAACAAAGCCCTCCCTTGCTTTGGACTCTTTCCAGAGCCCTTTTCCTGACCCAGCCGTTGCAGCCTGTTACAGTACAGCAGAAAAATAACCATGTCTCACTCAGTAACCCAGGCATGTGGCAAATGGAAATGCTGTGCTGGGAACACTCTGCCATGGGCAGTAATGATGCTGAGGCTCTGGGAGGTAGGGAGAAGTCGGAAGAGCGCTGATGTGCTCCTGTGGGTTCCACAGTGCCCAGCTCCAGATTTCAGGTAGGAGGTCGAAAGAGGTCATACCTACACAACATCTAAACAGAACTGACAGGTCACTGGGGTGTCCTTCCCACCCCCCTGCTTTACAGGCACTCACATGCAGAGCATTCGGTAAGGCACAGAAGCTGTGTGAGAGATGCCGGCTCCCAGCCACTGACCAAGAGACATTGACTGGTACTGAAATAATCCATCTTGAATGGGTGGAAGGGAAGGGGAGGCATATCACTGAGAATGGAGTTTCTATAGAACATGTTTAAATTTTAAAATAGAGCTTTTAGTTATGTCTGTCAAAAACTGCAAATTGTCTCTTCCCTCAGAAAGGGGCAAATGTACAACAGAGATTGCATCCAATGCTTTGGCAGTCATGTATTTTAACAAAGAGATCTTTCACTGCCATTCTTAAAAATTAAACTTAAGTCCCCAGTTCTACTAAATAACTAGATATATTTTGCAAATTCTTGCATATTCTATATGCTTGTATGGCTGTGGGAATTGATCTGGCACAAATAAAAAAGTATCCAGTTGACTACATATACCCTCCAGTTCTGTTGCCAAATAAAAAAATCAGTTTCACATTCAGTAGGATGGAAAAAGAAAAGCTGACAATCTGAATTATTTTTTTTTTTTATTTCCTGGCTTGGGCAATGAGACTGCATATTTTGAGTTTCCCTTGTTAAAGTGATCACAGATGCCTAATCCCCTTTGGGTTCCCCTATGACACATTAAATACCGAGCCAATCCAAACATACCTGTGGATTTTACAGCCTCTTACAGAGCTGTAAAAATAACCATAGGTATTCCTCCATCTGATATACACCAGAGCTACTCTTCCACTTAACTGTGGTGCAATGATCTGGAGGGTTAATGTACAGAAACAAGATCGAGTTTACAACCCAGAAACACCTAAATGGGAATTAGATTAATACCCTTGGAGAGCTGGGACTTAAGGACTAGCATCCAAAAATTCTGCTGCAAACAAGGGGGTGACTAAGTGGAAAGACACAGATTAGTCAATGCAGAGTAATTAAGAACCATGGATATTATTTATCCGTGAACAATAAAACTGTGATGTACCAGCAGAAATAAATCAGTTGAGGTAGGGGATACTGGAGACATTGCACGAGGCCTGGATAAGCCCTTGGTGGAGCAAATTGCACAGCTGTGCAGGATTCATATTACCTGGGCTGAAGAAGGAATTAAAACTGGAGCAGGTGCACAAAACACCTCAGATTAAGGGATTTGTTTTATGAATTTAAAGATTAGAAATGCATGGCTTGTTTAGCCTAGCTGACTGAAGGCTGGCAAAGAGAAAGTCTGAGCCAGGGTGATAAATTTTATAGAAGTGCTATTCAGATGCATAACACTGGCAACAAAGACAAATGGATTAAACATCTTTAACGAGTACTTACTGGAAATTAGTTCTCTGTTCATCAGAGACACAAGTTTCTAAGTATTGCAAGGGTGAAGGGACAGCAAAAATCCTTACTTTTGGGTTGGACCATGCTCAGTTTTGAGGTGAATTTCACAGCATGGAAAAGAGATGGATTGGTTGAGCCAGGATGGGAGCCTCCTGGTAGCCTGAATCTATGATCCTATTGAGATGTGTGGTTAACTTCTGCCCATGTTGAAGCAGGTTTTGCACTTGAAAAGTTCCCCTAGTTTTATATAGATGAAAATCGCAAGATCAATTACATGTAGAAAAGCACCTAGAAAAATCTACGGTATTTTGTGTGTGTGTGTCAGGAACAAGGAGGGTCCCTATTATTCTCTGTTACTTATTCCAATTTAAATAACAAAGCCATAAAAGGTGAATGTGGAAAAAAAGCAATAAGATGATAAGTAAATATTCTATATTAGTCATTAAGAAGTTCTAGTTAATTGTAAAGAGCTTGGATCCGAGAATTTTGTTTTCCCAGTGATTAAAGAAGAAAGGAAGTGGTGAGGTAAATAACCAGGTAGAAATAATGATGCACTTCAAATCTTCCACATGAATGAGTTGATCTGTTAATAGCTAATGCACTGTACTTCTCCCTCTCCCTTCCCCCGACTGTAATTAGCCTTTTGTCACATACCAGTGAAATCCATTAGCTGCAACTTCCCAATCAACTTCCAAGGCTTTCCAGCTACTAAGATATTTGCATATTTAACGATTCATTTGACTGGTATCAACTCTCATTTACCAAGTGCTTGAGAAGAAAAACAAGGCGTAGTGTGTAGAAATCCTGTTTAAAAACGAAAAAGTACTGACAGCTCCATTCAATAAACAGATTTATGTGAATTAATGGGATTGGAGTAGACTTGGCCAAAAATCTGAGAATTATCAACAACTTTTGGATCCATATTTTAATTTAAAGATTGTGAGTACAGGGGAAAGTTCTTCAGTATTTAAGTCAGCTTCTAATTTCACTCACTTTATTTATTTCACTTTTTTCTGCACTACTTGCACCAAATTTCCTTCACTTGTCGACTCCTGAATTCTCTCAGCAGTGCAACTTTCTAGTACTTATGACATCACCACGACAATGCCAACATAAAAATAAATATTCAGAAATCAAGAACAGGAGCAAGCTGGTAAAGCCTTGGGAAGACTCTATTTTGACACAAATGTCATGGTGGTCTTACTGGTAAAAGAGCTAATGGGGGAGTAATGCCTGACAGTCACAGAGGGTTTGCCAAGTCCATCTTTAAAAATACAGGTGAATTTTGTATTGAGTCTTTAACACTCCACATTAACTGCTTTGCAGGCATGCTTCTGAAGAACGTGAAGTACATAAACATGTAAAATACTGACCTATCTCTAACATTTTTGATGGCTTTCAATAGATTCACACACTTCAGACTTTTGTTACTTTGAGAGCTAAACCGGCTGTGCTTCCAGCAACTGAAGACACCACATCCGTCAGGCACTGAGTGTTTCACCACCAAAGGTAACACCAAGAGGGTGGCAAAGCTGGGATATTGTGCCAGAACAACCACAGCATCACATCTGGCTCCAGTAGGTGGGCAGATGACTGAGAGCTCGTATTTCGATACCTGTTACAACCAACAAAATCCCAAGCTTGTGTGGCTGGGTAGAATTGTCAGTCCACGTGCTTGGCCAACTTTTAGGACAACTGGGGCAACTCTACCCCAGTGTGATCATGCAAAGAAGCACGCAGAGCCACTTTCACCCAAGTAAGGTAACTCTGCATCACCCTCTTAGTACAACATTTATGCTCATGCTGTTTTCACAGCAAATCCGAGACATGACCTTGCTTGAGGCATCAGCCTGGCCTCCATCCCATGAAATACAAAGGCACGTGAAACCACTCAGTGAAAATAAATCTGCATTCACACATACTCCTTTTTTTCCATGACTAAAGTTACAATCTAAGGGGAGAGAAGTGAGGTGATACAGCTACAACTGTTGTAGAGTTCAGTTCTCCTGAAATTCTGTGTTTTAAACAAGATGCAATAAAAAGGTGTTGAGATCTTGAGGTTGCCAGATTACAGCATTATTATCTTCACAGTATGATAACACCTTTGTTTTAACTGTCTTTTAGTAATGTAAATAGGCCAAATTGCAGCATATTTAAGAATTCAAATCGTAAACTATTATTAGGAATCATGTAACTTAACAAACACTGAAGAAAATAACTGAACTGAACACAGAGAACAAACCATGTGATAAGTAAAGATGGACAGTCATACCCAAGTACTTTATTTCTTCAGTCATTATTTATTCATAGCAATATAGTTATTTTCAAAAGGAAAATTTAGTCTACACTATTTCTAGTTGAGGAGGTTTTATTCCTCCTCAAATGCCTTTGAGAAAAAAAACCTTAATTCTCTGCTTTAAAAATTTTCATGATCAGTCTGTTCCTCTGACTTCAGCTAAGTGTGCAAAGTGACAAGAGGGGGATGGACCGCCTCACTCTCCGAATGCTTTGGTACACAGCCTCCTAATCATTGTTAATGAGGCATTGCAGAATGCTGCAAAGAAATATCAAACTGCATAACCTCATGCTAACTTGAAACTGATTTCACTTACTTTGTTTCAACACTCCTGCTCACCACATATATGAACTCCAATTACATACAGTTTATGGGACATTGCCCATTTGTAACATCTTTGCTGGGAATATGGCATATTAGCTGTTAATAACAAGGGTTAACATGAGGATGATGATATTGCTGATTAACATATCTGGGAAGAAAAATTCAGTAGCTTCTTATTAGGCAAAATGTTAATCAGCGGTATCTGTGACAAGGTCAGATATTCTTTATAAAGTTTAGCTAAGCATCCTCATACAGTCCAGTAATTACATGCACAGTATTTAAGTCTTCATTAAATTAATCCAAACCTCTTATAATGTTAATTTTGAGTAAGCTTTACACCAAAAGTTTCATAGCAGAAATACACTTTTCAGAAATGTAACTAACATCCTGTTTAACACTGTTCATTTAAGATGATAAATTCTTCTCATTAAATGCATTATTTACTATAGCTTCAACATGCCTTTATCAATGTTGTTAGACAATTTGCATTTACATTACTGGGAAATTAGGAACAAAAAGGCAGTTCAGAACATTATATTCTCTCATGCACATAGGGCAAAATATAAACAATAACTACTACTTCCGGTTAAGCTATATAACAAAAACAAGCTAATAGACAACAAAGTATTTTATTCCTGGCAGTACTAAAGGTATTTTATGCACTGTACGCAGGGAGACTGACAAATACGATCACTAATGCAACACAGCATTCAGACTATCATAGCACAGCTGTGTGGAAGAGTTAATGCTCGTCAGTACCAGATTCAGGAACTAAAATTCATTGATGACATTGACTTGAAAGGTCCATGAATAGCATTCGCAAGCCCAGCTCAGTTATTGTTGAGGTAAATGGAAGTTTTATTTTGAAACTTGAAAATTCTTCCTTCCATTAATTAAGCGTTAAGGCTAAGTTGCATGACTAAACTGATGAATGGTTTAGAGAAGATAACCAGGAGTTTTCTAGTCAGAGTTTCTCATTCCACAGTAACTCCACAGCACCGCGTGAAATGATGAAGCTGCAGGTTGTAAGCAAGCATACAGGAACATGTGAAGTGTGTGCTTGAATCCACTATGTGCTCTCCAGGCCAGATGCAGCAGGGAAACTCAGAGGAAAACTAGAGAGGTTCACAAGAAAAAAGAGTTTCAGCAGTCTAAACCACAGACTGTCAGGACACGGGAACTCAGGGTGTGCACATTTAGTTTGATGTCCTAAATACCTATCACCGGATAAACTGAACCTTCAGACAAGGCAAACCTCATCTTAGCAAAGTGTGCTGCTGGGCTGACCAGAATTCTGCTCTTCATGTGTGAAACCCTCAACAAAGACCTCAAGAAGTTTTAAATATTTACATACGACAAGAAAAGTCCTCAAGTTTTGGGCTTTGTGACAAGAACAATGCAGTTTTTGTAACTCCCCTCATCCCCCAACTAGTTTGCCTGTCACTCTGATGAAAAAGCAATTCATGTGTGTATCTTCCTCAAGAAGAACAAGTCCAAGTCATACTACAAACCACCCAAAAATTGTGTGCATTTTACACACTTCTCATACAAATGCCTCCAGGGCTGGTAAGGAAGAACAGAGACATAATTTGCCTTCCTGTTCTTGAAGACAAATGCCTTCAAGAAGGCAAATGAAGGCACTCATGAAGTTTTACCACTTTTTCTGAGAAGTAACAGTGAAAACTGCAATTTATGAGGCAGAATATCTTGTTATCTGCCTATAAAGACACCAAAGAAAAGAACTTTATCTTGCTTGAGAAGATGCACAGATCTTTCCTTAACATTTCATTTTCTGCAGAAAACACCCGTGTTGACTATGCAGAGCACCAAAACTTGGTGAGGTATAGCAGGGTGAAAGCTGCCAGTGAGAAAAAGTAAAAAGAGATCAAGTTTCAGTCACTTAGAAACGAAGGCACAGGTCTCTAAATGAATGTCTGTGGAAGAAACACGGTCCATGCAAGAGAGAGCAGGATTGGAAAACAGTGGAGCAGACCATCCTGAATCAACATATTCAGTGCAAGAATAACAAAACACCCATCTTTTTTTTAAAGAAAAGTTATCTTTTTCAACCCACACTAAGTCTGTGGTCCCAGGTGTGATGAGAAAGCTTTGCTGGTGTGTATCAATATATACAATACAGTCAAAGCAGTTTGTGTGTAAACACAGCTACATCAGTGAATTCCAATTTGTTCCAGTAAAAGAAAAACCTTCCCACACAGTTATTCTGAGGCAGTAGTCGATGTTACAGCCACTCTCAGAGTACTATTTATCCCAGTTTATACTGCTTTATTTGTATACAGTCCATATGTTGCTTAAGCATCCCTGCTAAAAACAGTGCACCCCTTGCATGCCACTTACAAATTGTTTCAGACCAACCTCCCACTTCCCGCCCTTTCCCGTGTGCTGGCTTACATACAAAGCCATCAGTAAGACAAACATAAAAGAAAATGTATGCCTTCCTTCAAGTGCTTCAGCCTATATTCCCTGCTCTTCACAAAGCCACAGCCCTCAGCAGCTTGCACCACATCACACCATTTATGCCAGCAAACCCTCAAGCTCCAAGACTTCCTGACAAACAAGAGACTTACTGAAGCACCACTACCCACCTGCAAAAGCCTCTCCTTTGTATGCTGACTAATATCCATGCCTTTATAAAACATGAAGATAAAGCTCCCTTTCCTTCCACCATGAACTGTAAGGATCCACGGTCCTGATTGAAGGGTAACAATTGAACTAACAAGAACGAAGCAGCATCACATTTAGTGATGCACAGGGGCTCCAGTAATCTGTCTTGCTAACCTCTACCTCAAAAATACCCATGGGCTTAGTTGCCCAAAAGCAAGGCTCTGTTTATCTGAATAGTGCTTTTCCAATTGTTCTCGTCCATTTCAGATCAGTACAATCCTGTCCAGCTCCTGCAAGTGAAAGCTCTCCAAGAGCTCTCCTAACCGAGTTACCACCCTGCCTGGTAAGTGTTTGTATTTTACTCAGCCTGACTAACAGCATATGATTTTGCATTTCTGTAAGAACAGCAGCTTTTGGTCATCTTAGAATGAAGAGTAGGTTGTGTTCGCATTTACTGTGATACACTTTGATGGCCTTCCTGGGAGGCAGCTGATTTCAAATACTGACCAGAAAAATCATCTTCGTTATTTATGCATTGTGAAAATCACCCAAACTTGCATCTTAAATATAATGTCTAACAGGTGCAAGATTACCCAGTAGGAAGATATATTAATATCATGATACTTACAAAAAGCAAAAGTAGAAGTGGAGTTATAACAATGCCCTGGAAGAAACAAACAAAAATAGTCTGTTAGGGAGACAGAATAATCTTTACTTTCTCACCTGAGTACATGGAAATACATAAACATCATTTAACATCATAGAAATTAAATAACAAGCTCAACTTTGTATGTTCTTTAACATTTGTACAGCAATCATTTTATAAACTACACTCAGTACAAAGTACCTTTTTCTACCTTTTTTGCACCTAAGCCCTTCTGTTCTAAAAGATCTGATACACAGGAATATGGATCATTTATTAAAAAAAAACATATTAAAGCTCTCTCCTCAGTGCACTGTATCTTAACTTCACTAAGCAGCTCCTCCTTAGGGGGAGACTTGTGATCAAGTCCCATGCCACCCAGTCCCAGGTCCTCTTCTGAGCAAAAGCTGCATCAACTGTGATGAATTAGGTGTCGTGACTGTGTAATGTAAGCAGATATTCCCCAAGGAAATGAGCTGAGATCTCAAAACTCATTTCACTTGATTAGACTTCATGTCTCACTGGTAGAAGGCAAGTCTTTCATCTAATTTAATCACACAGGACCACCTCGGCTTTCCACATCCCCCAGGCAGATGCAAGCAAAAAGATTTGTTGTCTTCACTGACAAGGAACAGGTTTAAAGCTGATGATTGGACAAAATAGAGGATTTTAAGTTTCATGAAAGCAAATCTTAGAATGAGTTGTTTGGGTTGGGAGTTAACATGACATGCATCACTTTCATAGCTGCAAATAGCAATTCCCCATCATCCTTCCATCTGACTTCAATATTTTATTATTGCTCAATAAAATGATTCTATCATTCAATGCATGCTAATTCATAGAGCTTGCTCAGAACTTCCCTAGGTCAAGACTACTCTTCATCCAGATAGGTCACAAGAATAGCTAGTTTTTCAGCTATTCACAACCTTTATTTTTCAAGGACAAAGGTCCAAAACTTGCTTACCTAAAGGGGTGCTTATTTTATGTTTTATTTAGCTAAAAGTGAAAAAAAAATTGAACAAAAAAACCCAGTTGTCCCCTACTTTTCACTTAACCTTGAGTAACATGGCTTTACTTCAATCTTTTGGAAGCAAGTATAGAGGAAAACTTTAAATGACTAGTTTTGTATTTGCTTTCTGGGTCCACAAAAATCACAGATCCAGACAGACTATCAGCCACAGAGAGTTCCTATTGTGTTCCTAAGACAAAATGCAACAAATAACTGCCACAAATTACAGCAGACAAGAAGGATCAAGGAGGCAATAGTTAAGCTGTGCAACTGGAAGGCTCTGCAGAATTTAAAAACATATTTCAAAATAAATAATACATGCCATATCTGACTGCCCCACAGCCTAGCTATCCATAATAATTTATCTTTTTGCAAATGTCACAATTGAGATAGATCATAAAAGACTAAAAAGACAAGTAGAAGCAGTAAGAATTGCTTCAGGGAGTCACTCACTATTTACAGGAGGTCTAGACCAAAACGCAGATAACAGATATGAAGAAATATAGGTGTTCAAGTACAGCAGCTGGAGTACAGCAGCTGGAGAGGAAGAAACAAAAGTTGAGGAAGGGAGGCGGCGCCAAGGGCTGAACTGACACTTGCGTACAGCAGAATCTCTGATGAAGAACTGACTGCAAGACCTGTGTAATGTAGGTACAGCTCAGTCACTTCATCAGAGCCACCAAACTCCAGCTTTCAGGGACTACTGCTAGGAATACCTGAGCCAGACTTCTTCCCCTTTCCCCACTGACAACTACACTGTACACCCCAAATACTACCAAACATTACCAAGTGCCTGACTATTCCCTTAGCCTCCCATAATTTTGGGATGGCAGAACACCACTGCAGCAGGGTTCCACCTTCAGGTCTTTGCACGAGTGAAGAGGAGTGTGGATGGAGCAGGAAGTGATGCTCCAAAAGCATCCCATACTCCAACTGAGCATCAAGTTTAGGGAGAAGAGAGCACACTGGCAGCTTGAGAGCACAGCCAGCTCTCCTCTGAATCTGTAGGAACTCATTGATTCAGCACTACTAGTCATTTCTTATGCACTTCATGCCTCACCGTGGTTTTATGTGTTACCAAAAAAAAAGCAAAGGTAAAAAACCAAACCAAACCAAAGCAATCTTCCTCTTTTCTTGTTGATAAACCAAGATGATGTCCTTCCTCCTTAGGATGGGAGCTGTGACTTGCTAATTATTTACTTTAGAAGCTTGCTGATATTAACACAACGGGCAACAGCCACTGCTAATTCAAAGCATGTGTCACAAAAGGAAACGGCACCTCTGTGACAGTAACACTTCTTGTAGTTCTCTAAGTGGAGAGGAAGAGAATCCTCCTATACATCATAAAGAGATTCCTGACCGAGCATGCTGCAAATCTAGCATCCAAAAGGTCAATTTTAGCAATTTGTTACTAAATTTGTTAGTAAATTTTTGCTATTAAACCCGGTGATCTTAGTAATCAGAAGCGGGTTTCCTGTTGCCTCACCACAGAAAGGATTTACAGGGTTGAACTTTCCCATTTGCAACACATACGCAATTCCCTGGGAAGCTAAACAATTACCTGACAGAACAGACAAGTTCATATTAAAAAATAGATGCTGTTGCTGAATCAGAGTAATTTGATGTTAAAGTTTTATTTTGATAAGGAGTGCCAGTTTGAAAAACCACAGGGATTGCATTAAAACCAAAGGCGTTTTTTCTTCAGTCAGTAGTGCTGTGGTGGCTGTGACGGTTTACAGGTGCAAGCAAGGCAAGATTTATTCAGGGAGGGAACCTCTGTTACCCAACCAACTGATGGAACTGGTAAAGAACAAACTTTGGGGATGTAAAGCCCATTTATAGGTTACCTGAAAACACTGATGGTGCTTTTATGTGCTAAAGCCCTTCTCTTCGGGTTCCTGCCCCAGATTTGCAGAAGGGCTTACCCAGCCATGGTGTATCTGTCTAACAAAAGGCATTACCTTTCCCTGCACACAGCACCTTGCTTAGACACATTACCTCTTCATTAGGAACATGCTCCTCAATGTGCTCATGAGCATTATGTGATGCATCTCAATTCATACCCACTAAAGAATAATGAATAGAGCACTTTGAGTCTAAAGCCTACTGACAGAAAATACAGGAGACAATTTACATTTTGAAGGTAATACCCAAAGTCTGATTCACCTAGAAAAAAGAAAACGTGACAGAAAACAGTTACTCCAGAGCCCAGCTCATGCTCCAGCAGAGGCTTCACAAAGATGAGACTATTCTGACACTGGCAGTGTGGCTGCTTTCTAAGATTGCAACTGGCTGAGAAGCATAAAGGAAGCTAAAAATTAAAATAAAGACGACCATTTCTAAGTCCATTGGACACTGAGACCCTCAGAGAGGAAAAAGGAACTAAATTTGACAACGCTTTTCCCTGCCTTGCTTTCCAGGCAAGTGCTGTCAAATACATAGTGTATGGAGATAAACAGATTGTAGATTAGCACTTCCAGCAAAAGCTGAGCATCTGCCCTTGAGAATGCAAGGTCATTACACAGTTTTGGCATCTTCAAAGTTCGGGTGGAGTGTTAAGCTTCCCGAGTGCTGCCCACAATGGAGTCAAAGTTGTAAAGTGACTGCCGTTTGCTGTCTGCAGAAAAACTTTCAAGAAATCCATTTACACCTCTGATGTGAAAGACTGACTGAATATATTTCAATGATTTTAGCGGAAAGGGAAGAAAAAAATCTCAGCCTGACATGAGACACTGATACAACACAGGAGTCTGAAGAGTCAGATACCTGGAAACATCTCTCTACAGTAAAGATCATGAAACTGATTTTATTTAAGAGAGTTTAAATACACATTTGTGTGTGCAAGCATGTACATAAATATACATATTAATAGCAAGGATGTACCTGGAGATCCATTTAATTGTTATTTGCTTTGATTAGACAAAGTTGCTAAGAGGTTTTCTGTAGGTTTCATCCAGTACAGCATTGCTGTAGAGCAGGTATGAAGAGGTGTTTTTCCTCCTAAGGAATATATAAAATCAATACACAGAATTGGCTGCCAAATCAGACAGGGAAGGGAAGTCACCTAATGAATTTGAAACTCTGATGGCAAATCATTAGGAATGAAATTATGCAAATAGGAAGAGAGCGGTGGGCACAGATCCAGAGGGACACATGGTAGAAGACAAGTAGGGATTATTGTAATGAGGCATGAAATACATGTGAACTTTCCTTCGTTTCCTTTACTCACAAATTTCCTGTGCAATTTTTCATCATTCTTACAGGTCACCAGTACGACACGCATGTGGCAACTGCTAGTGAGAAAAACCTTAACCAAAGACACGTCTGATTTGTCTTAAGAACCAGGGCTAGAAAGAAGAAAAGGGGTTTTGTAATCAAGGTTCTGAAGAAATCTGTATTTTCTGAAATCAATTACTTACTAGTGCTTAATGCTACAGATGTTCTTGAATGCTTCATCAGAGCAGGACACAAAAGAAGCAGAAGTGTAAGCAGTGTTATGTAAAAACTTATTGGGGAGCATTTCCATGCTACTGATAGGGTAAGGCGTGAGAAAAAAACCTTATGAACACTGGATAATTTCATCAGAAGACAAGCATAAATGAGAACTGAAACTTAGTCTTCATCTGTGTATTTCTCATATTACTTTATTTCAGTATTTCTCATACTACTTTATTTCAAGAGTTGCTGGCACTTTTTGGAAAAGAAAGATCAACCAAAATATAAGATTAGCTCAGTTGGTTAGACTATGGTGTTAATAACATCAAAAAACCCCAACTTGCACATCCCACCTCACCACCCAACAAACAAATAAACAAACAAATTTTCCAAACACAAAACTGTAGTTTTTCTAATTACAATATGAGAGAGAAACTTTATCTCAAAATTTGTATTATTTCTATTTCTTATGTCTTTTGTTTCCTTGATTCTATGCTTGGAAGTATGTTTTCATATTTTTTTGTTTTATTTTTAACAAGTTTGCAGACAACTTTATAATGTTTTACATTTTAAAAAGAGAACCTTGCCTCTAGAAAAGTGCTTCTAGATCTGCATTAGGCATGTTTGTGAGCAACAGGACAGCTAGCACCAAAGTTCTGACAGAATACAGATGTTCTCCAAAAAAAAAACCACAAAAGAAAGAAAGTGGGCACTCCTTAAGATTCAAAACCTGATTGTTCAGTGTTTTCACTAACACGATAGAGATTGTAAAGACCATGGCATCACTCAGAGCCAACTCTCAGTCTATTCAAATCAAGGAGCACAAGACTCCCACTATCCTCATCCCTCAGACTGGTCACAGCTCCACAGCTCCCCTTCAGAGCATCACCCCTGAGTAAACACATTGTTTATTACCTGTGATACCACATTATTCATCACCTTGAATAAACTGATTTAAAGTGTACTCTCACGTCAGACTGCTTTGCAGTAATCTTAACTTCAGACATCACATACAGAATGATTCCTTCAGCTGAAACACGGCTTTCGCATACCAAAATCCTCAGAAATTGGCTGCCTTCTCCCTTTTTCCACCTGCCCCCACACAGCTTTAGAACTATGCAGAACCTCTTGACAGACACCACAGATCAAGACAAAACCCCCTACGCTTAATATACGTACTTGGTTCCAAACCAAAAGGGCAAAACCCACCAGCAGTCAGGCTGGGACCAGGCAAGTTCTTGTGAAATCACCAGCAGGCACTGAATGCAGAGGGGGCATCACAGAAAAGGGCCTGATAACAGAGGGGCAGAGGCAACCTAGTGCCCCACATATCTCAGTTCTTAAGTACTAAACCATTTGAACACGAAGATTTCAAGTTTGTAACTTAATTTCAAAAACATTTCAGTGCCTTAGTATTTGGATCCAGTGTCTGCAGGAGCCTCCTTAAGCCAACCTTTTTACGGGTTCTTTAAACAGCTTTTAATATTTTTTGTGAGCACGTCTGTACAAACTATGCTGTTCATTTGACTTTAGAAAGATCGCAGCAGAGCTGACAAATTCCTGTTGATTGAGATGTTGAAATTGATTTCCACAATAAAACATGTTCCCCCTGTTTCTAATGTTGTGCCCATGTAAATGACATAAATGCTTGGTTTTATCTCTTGCAATCTCAGAGAATAAATTTGATCTTTCTCATATTCTTGTAATTTCAGTCATTTCCCCAAGATGCAACTTGTGTCCCTGTGTTGCTCCCCCATGTACATCACAAAGCTCCTGGTGTCAGAGAATTACTTGCCTTTTGTTTTCCAATTCAATTATTTTCGAAATAATTTCAAGTGTAGAATTCCTACTACACATCCCTCTTCTGACATTGTTGGTTCTGAGAAGGCTTATACAACTGCAATTATTCAAAATAAAACACGTAATTTAGCTCTTTATGTCCTGTTTTATACAAATTACTGTTCTGAAAGCTGGGGAGAACAAAGGCTTATGAATTGATGCTTTTTAGGATGCTAAATACACCCATCCTCCCCATAATAAATTATAGGAACATCTGAAAAGATACTGAAAGGAGTATGAAGTTAAGTTTACACATTTTTGGTAAAATTATAAACACTGTACAACATCAAGATAACAAACCACAATACAAAATTGAAAATACAATTCTATGTAGCCCTAATTCAACTATAATTATAAATAAACACCACAACAATAGTGGTAACTCATCCAATTAGGCCAGTATTGGATTTTAATTAAAAAACTGTGAAATTAGAAGCACTGTGTCAAAATGGCTTTTGGTTTATCAGAGGGGGCAAAATAAACCAGATTTCATATCAACTATGAGATTATGCAGGGGGCTTTGTGAGTTGTTCCAGACATTGTACCACCTTTGTTCTGTTGTATTAATCTAGTGCCCCAAATTATGGGAATGGACTTTAATTTGAAAAAACAAAGAATGATGAGATGATATTAAAAAGCTTACCAGCATCAGGTAACAGTAAAAATCAAAAGCATTTCCACTATTTATTAATAATTACTATTTGCAGATGTTTCTCTTGCCTACATTTCATACAAGCATGAAAAAATGGAATCAAAAGGAATGCAAGCAGCCAGAGTTCAGTTCTTTCAACAAAACAGATCAGAGGAACAAGAAATACAGTGATCTGAACTACCAGCAGTATCACTACCACACTTGTCACAGATGAAGTGTAAAGAACAAAACCAAAAGGAGAGAGTATTTTTTTCAGTAAGGTAGAGGGGCGAGTTTCTGGTATCAGATTGAGAGTTAAGCCAAGAAGAAAAGAGTATTTTAGAAAGGTAAAACTAGATATAAGCCCAGTTTGCCTGGCTTTCCCAGCAGAGGGCATCTTCAACACATTAGAAATTTGCTTCTTACACAGCAACAGAATAGTTCAGAACACAGCAGTAAGGATCTTGAAGTTTTAAAGCAACTATGAAAACTTCTTGGTGCTTTGCAGGTGATACAGGAGTAATATCTGGAATGATGCACAAAATCCAACACAGGTCTCAGTCAGAGCTGGAAATGACCACTTCCATCAAATGACCTGAAACCATCAGTTAGATGGGAGCTGCCTGACAGGGTGTGGAATAGCTTCTACAACAGGTGGGATCCCAGGTGCTGCTTCTGGCCATTCTTCCCAAGTGCTGCAACCTCTCCTCAGAAGCTCCACAGCTCTGTGTGCGACCGAGGGGATTCCAGTGGGCCTTTGCTCACGTATCTGGAACGGGATCAAGCCATAGCCACCAAACTTGTAACACCTTCCTGCAACACATTCAATTCAGCTGTCTTGTTGCCATCTTCAGTGCATTCAAGGATATTGTCGAGCCTGCTGGAGCTACATTTTCCTCTTCCCATTTCCTCTTCAGTTGCTTTTGCTGATCATCACTCCTGGCCCCAAGACTTTCTTCCTCTCCTTCACCTTTTAAAACTTCCTCTTACGCAAATATTTTTCAGAATTCCAGCTCATTAAACTACCATCCATTCCTATTCAAATCAATTCTCATGGGGTATTGGCAGAGAACAAGATCACTATGGTTCTGAATGTCAGGATAGGAATTTATACACTGGCATTAAGTGAGCCTTTGTTAGAGGAGACATAAAAGTGAGAAAGGAACTTTTCAATCATCCACACCCTTACTCTTTTCAGGGTGACCCCATCGTCTTTGCAAAAATCACCTGGACACAATGCTGTAATTTCTACAATTGTGAGCAGGTTCCACACCATATGAGCATAACCTCAGCGGGATTGAGGAGGAAAGGCCCAGAGACTGTAGGATTAGGGTGTCTGTAAGCAGAGCCCTTCCTTGAAAAGGGGTTTAAGGTATGACAAGGGCATAATAAACCTAATTACATGTGTTGGGGGGTACTTTAAGTGTAAGGTATATTAGTGAAATCTTAAGGATGCACCACAATTTCTCCTTTGTTTTGTACACAGAAAACAGAAATGAAGTAGTAACAAACATGTTTCAGAAGAGAAGTTAATTTTCAACCCAGTTTTTAAGTCTGTTTTCTTGAACAAGAAAGCTACAAAGAATCTAAATTTCCCCTATATTTGGATCTATGACGAGTCAGAGGCAAATCCTAATTTAAATTACTAAGAAGCCATTCCCAGCAAAGCATGCCAGCCTCAGCACCTCTGCTCCCACAAAGCCATGTGGCACTAGGACAGGATGGCACTAGATGGTGCTGTGGGACCTTCTAGGGAAAACAATCTCCTCATAAAACAGAAGTTATTGTATTGTTCAATTAGCCAGAGAGTTGATTCTGTATTTTGAGCTGCACTGAAGAGTACTAAGTCCCAGCAAAAGAAACCAGACCTTCAGAATTGGAAGGAAGACACTAAGTAAACATTCTGCTTTGACTGACACTGCTTTTTGGAATAGCTAAGTGCCACTCTTCCACTGGAAGGGCTTCTTGCCTCTCCTTCCCAAAGGAAAAGGATGAAGTTTTTAAGGCTCTACACCTGCCTTACTTTAAAGGGTTCTACATGTAAGACAGAATTGAAACAGTCCCAAGTCACAGCTCCAACAGCCAAGGTCCCCACAAGACTTTTCTATCATTCTTTGGGACCGGACCTCATCACCTTTTAACAGACACCATTTTATTCCGATCAATGTTTAAAAAATTATTTTGACACAATAAGCTTTGAATTAATGAAACTTTGAATGAATTAATCTGCACATTTTCCTGCCATGATGATTGGCTGTGTGAAAAAAACCAGAAGCATAAAGGAATGATTATAGAAACTTTAGAGAAAGCCTATGGCAAATTCTAGAGAAATGAGCAGTTATAAGCAGTTATCAAAATTGATTCTACTTATTTCTTTCTATAGCTTCCCATGTAATTGAAAACTATTCAAGTAGAACAGGTTCTGTATAAGGACACCATCAACATATAAAGCAAAGCACGTTTTGTTAACAAGCACTATGTTTAAATAAACTCTGATCTCCTTCATTCTTCTTCAAGCCAAGAACCTCAAACAGTGCAAGTATAAACACTGTACAACCCCTCCTTGACATATGCAAGAAAATAAAAACTTTTTATAATGGGCAGGAGCATTGTGCCAATAAAAACCTATAAGGATTAATTACGCATCAGTAGGAGTACAACGCTTTCTCAGCATTGCAAAGGTCTCTTGGTGACCTGCTATTCAGAAATACCATCTAAAACGTACCACTAAAGTGCTGGCATAATTCTCCTACTTCCCCAAAACGTGAGTTTTATCTGTGGTATCCATGAAAAAAGATACTATCACCCCACCCCAAATCAAACCAACACAGCATAGTCAATCTGTAATTATTGTTCTAAATTAGGCAGGTTACACTGGCTTTATCAGAAAAATGTCTTATCAGCCAAAGTGCTACCTGCACTCTGTAAGGTGAGAAATGCCCTCTAAGTCCCCTAGGATCCTTCAAGATCATTCCCAAGTCCACTGGAAAGTTAAGCTATTAAGAATTAGTTTGAGAGGAAGCTCACTCATACATTCCTTTTTTTTTTTAAATATTTAGTCCAAGTACCCTGAATTGTTTTAGTAAAATGTATGACAAAGCTCACTCAGCCTGTTTCCACTATAATTCTCAGGTAGGGTTTCCACTCAGCACTGAGTATTTCTAAAGCCAAACCCAACCCAAAAGCACACAAGCCCATGCATACACACAAACCCCCCAAACCCAGCCCCCAATATGGTAATCTATATTGCCTGTGTTCTGTGCTGCCTGCCTGGCCCCAAGTCATCAATAATGAATAGAAATGTACAGCTACAGCAGTAGCCTGTGTCATGGGCTTGTCAGGGATTTTTGAAAAGGAACAAAAACACAGGTTTGCCATTTGATTGTGTCTTCTGCAAACGCAGGAAGGGCAAAGCGAAGTGGTATTTAAAAAGGGGTAATAAGATTAATACCTTTTTGTATGAAATGAACAGTTTCTTCAACCACACAGATTAGAAAAAGATTTGCTTGCAATGCAACCAGTATTCTCCTAGGCCTGAGAATTCAACAATAATTTTGATTCTGAGCACAGGAGTAGAGGTTTTTCCTCTTTTTTTTGTATTCATTTATTGTATTCATTAAGATAATGACTACATACTCAAGGTGAGTCAAATACTATGGTTTACATAGAGGGAGGAAAAAAAGGATTTGTTTTCCTAGGAAACCAGCAAGTTCAGTGTCAAATAAATGCTCTTGAAGAAGAAACTTAATGCATGCAAACACATATACACACAGTCAGTGAAAGCAATGACATTAAAAAATATGCAGATCCTTATAAATGGGCTAGATAACATTAAGGAAAAAAAAAAGGTGGTACTTGTATCTATTATTTGTTTTCAAGTGTTCCCAAATACATTTCTACAGACATTATGACTGTAGTCTTACAGGAGTGATTATCTCACATTTTACAAACAGAATACACCAGCTGGTACACCAGCAATCCACCCCCTCGGGAGGGTGGGTGGCAGACTACAAGATGTCTACAGGACACACACAAACTAAACTGATTGAAAACCCAGGGGTAAACCCAAATCTTTCTTGCTTTCTACATCTTCATAAATTCCAGATGAAGTCCTGCATTAATATATTTAATTAACAAAAACATTAACTTCCACAGTATCTTCTGTAGTAGATGAGTACACACCCTCCACCTTGGAAGATTCAACTGAAGATGCACCCTTGTCTTCGAAAAACCTGCAACTAGACAATTTGAAGAAATTGCCTAGTTTTTAAGAAATTAAACTATATAAACACGATCTTCCAACCTGGCATCAAAAGCAAGACATCTCAATTCAGATTATGTTGCCAGGCCTTCTTTTCTAGAAGCCAGTAACAAGCAAAAGCACATGGTTTAAACACAACTGAGGAAAACCTTCAGAAAGCAGCAATCAATAATACAATTTAACCAGCCTACTCTGCGTTCTGACCTAACGTTATCTTGTGATAACTGTTTTTAATGGTTAGAGTGGGATATTATAGTATTCAGCTGAGCTCAACTGTGCATAAATCGCTGAACGTTCATGAGCTGAATAAGTTATTAATGACAGTGAAGAAGGAAAAAGGACCATAAACCACCTTCCCGTGGCAGATAATAAAATAACTGCCTCAAAATCATAAGTACACATTCTAGTACAGTAAGGTTAAAAAACCGCAAACCACAGAAATGTGATTCTACTTGAACTAACTGATTAAACTGAGATCATTTACTTACAAAAGAAACTTTATCCTATTTAAAGAATTCCATAATTATTTCACAGCAAATAAAGTTGCTTCCCAATTCAAATTCCAAATATGCTTCAGCGTGACTACACCGGTTAGCTTTCATTTCGTAAATCCTATACAGTCAGTAAAAAGTTCTTTTCTCCTATTGACACCTTTTTGTGGTTTTGCAAGTGCTCCAATACCCCTCCTCCAGCCCACTGCTCAAACACAGGGCTGGCAGCACAAAACTTCTGCCTTGTTTTGAATATCCCCACGGAGCAGACAATCTACTTAGCACACATTTTAATGTACTGAATATGCACATCTGCAACAAGAAAATGCAGGAGGGGTTCTCATATGTGGTAGAATGGGCCAAAACCTCATTCTTGTTATGAGTGCCATATGACCCTTGGAACATCTTGTGGTTTGGTTTTTTTTTTAATCCACCTGCTTCAAACATGTTCATTTTTTATGTGTTATTCACTAGATATAGATCTCATGTTCAAGACAAAGACTGGTGCATTTGTTCAGTATCCCACTATTGCTCAAGTGACAGTGGAAAGGTAAAAAAGTCAGGCAGAGGCATCATAAAGAACTGCTTTACAAAAACACAACAACAAAAAAACCCCAAACAAACAAAAAACCAAGAAAAGAAAAAAAAAGGGAGGAGGGCAGCAAACAAAACTTGACTTTGTACTTCAATTTCCTGCACGGGTTGTGCCGCTCCAACTTGCTGTCAGAAGGAGGCTGCTTTTCCCCTGTCTGATATGAATACTGGTTTTGCATTTAAATCATCTGCCCCGAAATGTGGGTCTTTGATTCAGTAACATAAGAGAATATTTCCAGAGGGAGAAAATTGTTTTTGAAAACAAAACAGTCCTAGTCTAGCAGAGACTGTCTAAGCAGAGAAGGGAGCTGTTGTGTGAGACTGGAACCAAAGGAAGAGAAAATATTTCCCTCACAGCCCCACAACAAAGGCCTTTTTCAATTTCAGCTCTTAAGAGCTCAAATGGCATGACAATGTTAACTTGGAAGGTGTTTCTATTTTACAGGAGGTAAAGCAAGAGGACAGCTAAAAGATGTTATCCAAGATTTCTACCTTCCTCTTCTTAGAGCAAGAATCTTCTGTCTACCTTGTCCTCAGGGAACCACAGCTCCAGATGTGGCTCCTTTGTGACTCCTTCTCAGGCTCTGCCCCAGCTCTTCCCAAAGAACCACTGCCACGGCTGGAAGTTCACAGGATGGGATTAGACTATTTGTGCACTTAAATTTACAAAAGCCTCAGTCCTCTGGATCCAGAATGATTCTCATTCTACAAGTAGAATATGTTCCTTTTAAAACTGGAATTCTTCGTAACTACTCAGTTAGATACCACACACATTCACAGAGCCTCATTAGCTGAAGGGACAAAACATATGCCTAAGGCCTTTGGTTTTTACTGAGGGTTTCCAGGATTTCCTAACCAACAAGAGTTTTGTTTGTGCCTATTTTGTGTGCCTAACACTTTTCATAAACTTTCACCTGGTGGGTGGCAGAAAGGACTTCTCCACAGAAGCTGTAGAGCACTGAACTGAATCACCTGCTATCCATCCCTACCCTGAACACGGGAATTGCAGGGAAAGCAGCAGGATTTAACTCATCCTAAGATTAACACCTGACATGATTTTCAAAGCAGTTCTCAGATGCACTGTCTGCCTCATTGATCTAACATAAATCAGTGATA